>JAASGW010000273.1:0-37652 GCA_023334395.1 Phytopythium sindhum
CCTGCCTTCCACTTGTCCACACATCGACGACGCATGTCGGTTGAGTACTCTGGAGCACGCCCCATGTTGCTGGCAGAGCGCAAACGCGGAAGTGAACTCAAGATCATGCTTCAACGGGTTTAACCCTGAAAAAATCGCTCATTATACAAAAATCAAGTCAATTGTAAGGGTGCGTAAACTTTTTTTGGCGGATGATTTTTTCAAAATGTGATTGGTCAGTCGAAACCAACTATCAGGACACAAGCCAAATATCCCCTGCAAGCTTACGCTCTCTGCTTCATTCTGTGCAATTTTCGCGCCAAGGTGACGACTTACAGCATAGTTTCGGCGGGAAATGCACAGTTTTGGTCGGGGTGCGTAAACTTTTACCACTAGCTGTACAGTATGAGAATCAACTGCCACAGATTCGCTGTGACCGATCGGGCTAGCGTACTGTACTATGGTGACGTTCTGAAATTGTACCCCACCGGCTCTGCAACAGCTCGAAAAAGTGGCATGTCACTGATGCTTGATTTGAACCATAACGATTACGAGCACCCACACGATACAGTCGGTTAAAGGTCGCGTGAAGGTCGCTCCAGCGTAGCCGATCCCGAATGTGTGCACGATCAGGGACAGGTTTCCTATGAGAACAACCAGTCGACAGTCAAGCTTCAAATACTTCCAAGGTGTCCTTTCTCGGCATATTCCCTTCCGCCCTTCGTCGCGACGCCGCCGCGCCTTCAGCCGCCTCTCCGGTCGCCGGCATTAGTCGATCGCAGCAGCAACAGAGTGGAGCCTACAGTACCGGGACGAGACGAGACGAGGGCGATGGCGGGCGACGAGGTGGCGCGGCTGCGCGGGTCGCTGTGGAAGCGCAACGCGGGCTTTCTGCGCCAGTGGCGGAGTCGGTGCGTGCGTCTCTTGTTCCTGCCGGCGTACCTCTACGCTTGAGGTGGAGATAGCAGGCGCTGACGAAGTCGATGGATGCGTGTGCGTGTGTGTGGTGAAGACCGGCGGTGGTGACGAGCGACGGGTTCTTGCGGTACAAGAAGAAGTCCGACGCGTGCGTTCTTTCCGATGCGGTGGCGACTGTTCTGGGTTGCTCGTCACTCACGCTTCGTTGTGTTGGTTGATATGGCGGTGCTGCTGCAGCGTGAAGGCCAAGGAGATTGACCTCGTCAAGGTACGCCCCATAGTAAAGGAGCGTTGATTGTGAGTCTGGAGCACGCTCTAAGTCTTGTTTGGATGTGCTGATACAGTCGGACATTTCACCCGTGATCGTCCACGCGCATGGCTACTACTACTTTGAGATCACAAGCGGCGACAACACGTTCGCGGTGGGGTTTCTGAGCCACGACACTGCTCAAGAGTGGCTGGACTGCATGCTGGATGTAGCAGGTACTGTTGTCAGCGATGCAGAAGTAATGCCGCTCGATATGGCCGCTGACTAACCTGTCGTTATTCTGTGATGAACGTTCTGGTTCTGACAGATGAGAATGCAGCGGGCCGACGCGCATGGATGGCCAATTTGCGGCGAATCCTGTCACTCAACGGCGAGGAGCGACGCGATTTGGCGCTTGAGATGGCCGAGCGAGACTGGATCAACGAGTGGAGCATTTGCTTACGGTACGCCACTGTCGCACCAACTCACCGTGCGTATGAGCGCTGGTCCTCATCCATTGTGCTGGCGCAGGTCTCTTCAGGATCGGAACGAGCCCATTACAACACGGCAGCGGAAGCTGAAACGACTCTACACCGTAAGGCTTAACGATGTACCGACTATTTCGTGGCAGTGCTTGTGCCATAACCGTCAACCTAACCACTTTAACTGGATTTGTGTGTCCTTGGTGAAAGCAGATCTGGCTGCAATTCCACCAGTTCGCTGAAGTACTGGCGGAGATGTTCTTCGCACAGACACTGAGCGAAGGTCTTCTTGCTGGCACTTCGTCTGTCGAGTCTTTTCGAAGGGCAGCGAGCGATGTGTCGATCCCTTCGAGCGCCAGCACCGTCAGCAGCTACCAACGTTCACCGACGCCGTTCGTCGAGTCTCCAGGCTCGGTGCACTCGCTGCCGTCGTCGTCATCGTTGACTTCGCTGACCGGCCACGTGCAGGCGATCAAGAGCGCCTGTGTCAATGATTTCAGGTTGAAAACCATTCGAATGCAACTTGGTGCCAAAACCTGGCTAGGTCACAAGAGGCTGGGAAAAGAGACGACCAACCTCGCGCGATTCCGGTCACTGATGGAGCTCTATCTCTCGGAGAATCCCGTAGCTGAGAGCGCGTCGGCGAGCCTCCCTGCCTTTTCACTCGTGACGGCGTTCACCATGAGAGGCATCCGAGTTCTGGCCAGTGCGGAGCTGAGAGGAGACAAGTTCAACGTGATGCCAATGGACAAACGCGACTTGACAGAGCTGACGGGTGCACTAAAGGCAGCGAAGACTCTCCGATACTTCCCGTACCAGGACTTCCCGCAACTGTGGGTACGACAGATCCCCGGACGCAAGGAGACTTCTCTGGTTCGAGTTGGCACACGTTACGACGATGTGCTGTGCAATTCGTTGCGCTCCAAGCTTGTTCACGGTATTCTCATTCGAGCGGCGCCAGCAAACGGAACTGGAAGCCATCAGATGATCGAGGCTCTATCTGCGGCTGATTTGAGAGAGCTCGTCGCGGACAAGGCTCCTCAAAGTGTTCCCTACCTCGACTTAGTGTATTACCAATTGAATACGCCAGGGTCGAGCAAGGAGAACTACCCAGCCAAGATATTCCTGCTCAAGTCAAGCAACTCGTTGGAGGTTCCCCTCAAGGGGGATGTCATTATCGCCGTGAACGATGAGACGTGCAAAGTACCGCTGAATCTGCTGGAAGGGTTCGTGCTGAAGCGGCTGGTTGAGATTCATCCGCTGGTGCGACGTCTCCAGGAGCTCAAGAAGAACAACGCGGTGCTTGGGCTGATGTCAGCCATTGCGGCCAGCCGCACTGGAAGACCACGCCAAGATGTTGGACTTGGTGTTGCTCACGAGTTCGAAAACAACGTGAAAGCCATCTTCGCCCGTCACGTCAAGGATTTTTCTTCGCAGCTCGTGACACTCGGAGATATGCTGCCGACACCTGTCACGAATGCGGCCGTCTTGAGATCGCAGACCCTTCTAAACCCGGTGCAGCAGCGGCTGGCGCGATCGAACACAACGATAGCAGCACCGCGTAGCGCAGACTTCGTGTCCATGTCGTCGTTCTCAGTCGGTGACCGGGATCGTCTGGCGCGCCCAGCGATTCGACGTCGGAGATCATCCCTCG
Source organism: Phytopythium sindhum (assembly GCA_023334395.1). NCBI lineage: Eukaryota > Oomycota > Peronosporomycetes > Pythiales > Pythiaceae > Phytopythium > Phytopythium sindhum. Next base: position 3,281 of record JAASGW010000273.1, read on the forward strand.
CTGCTGCAGCTCTGCAAGAAGAGGCGGTCGACAACAAGGGCACTTACGTGATTGACGCTCTCCATCTTCGTCACGTGATGCGAGAAGAGGGTATCAACATGTCATTTCTGCCGTTGGTCTTCCAGCACCTCGACGGGCATCGTCAGCATGGAATGCAAATCATTGTCGCGTCAGAGATCATCGTCCGCCTCGCTAAGACGCTGTTTCGCTATCGCATGAGCAGTGACGCGACTAAACTGGTGAGCCGGTGGAAGTCGCGCAAGGCACGCACGATCAAGTTCATCGATTCGATCATCCACGGCCTCTTCCACGACGACTTGCCCGGTGATGCTTGTCCGATCCGCGAGTGCTTTGGCGACCAGTTTTGGAGAGTGGACGGGCCTATCTGGTACGCGCTCGGCACCTTTGCCGGTTGTTTCTCTCTTGACTTGCGGCTTTTCGAAGAGACGGGGTCACTAGAGAAGTATCGGCAACTGCTGAAGGCCAACCCCTCCATCTTGCTCAGCGGCCTCCTGCGAGCGTTTGGCGCTCGGCTGGCGGCGACGGTGTTGCCCGAAATACACGAGAATCGCTTCTTGACCGTCCCTTTCCTGCGCAGTGAGAGTGACCTCGTCTTCGATGACGAAGACACCGGCACAAGCCAAGATATCGTGGTCCATCCATCGATGCTGTGGAGCTATCTGCAGTTCTTCCGCATCCAGTTTGAGCGGGTAAATACGAGCTCCATGTCGAAGGAAGACAACGGATCGTGGCTTCAGTACTACCAGCGCCAAGCGCACGCATTTCGTGGGGTGATGTACAGCCAGACAGGCACTTCGCTCGAGCGAGCTATGAGGTCGTGGGAAGACCAAACGGCTGTTCGTGCTTACCTTGGACTCGCGCTTCGAGGTGTTTCTACATCACTCTCACCTGAGGTCCAGGCGTCTGCACAAGAGAGCTGCCGTCTAGCTCGGCAAATCATCTCGACAAGCAGCGTATCGTTCCCGGTCGAGTACAAGGTGGCGGTACGATGTCTGGAGCTCATTTGCGCCGGAGATGATTTACCAGCGGGGTTGGAGAAGTGCAAGGAGCTTCTGGAGACACTGCGGTTCTTTTACCGCCCTGCCAACCTGGCGCAGTTTGTGAAGAACGCATCTTCGCATCCGATTTATTCCCTGCAGTTTGCCAACCCATCGGACGCGTTCCAGCAGCCTACGGTCTCCAAAGCATCGTCATCCCTTCGCTCGCGACTTCAGAAGGAGCAGGACCGTGCCACTTGGGTTGAAATCATGCCAGCAGTAGACGCGTACTGTCGACGCGTCGAGACCAAACGCCGAGATCCAGTTATGGTGGCGTCGTTGCGTGCAGTCCTATCAGGAAGTCGCCACACTGGAGGACGGCATCGTGCGGTTGGAGTGCCAAGAAACTTTGACGACTACCGTGCTACCCGCGATGACAACAATATCAAGCACAGCAGTGGCAGCGATCGCTTCGACTCCAACAGCAGTTTGGGTTCAGACTCATCCGTGTCAGCCAAGGTGGTCAACTCTTTTGGCAGTATGCACTATGGTGTCAGCAGCGCGCCAATGAAGACAAGCTCGCAGGTGGATGCACTTTGGTTCATCGAGTCCTATTTGTTTCCGCCGGTGAGCGGGGCGAACGAATCCTGGATGCTGCCGGGCTCGCTGCTCATGGCGGACATCACAAGGCTACACAAGCAGAAGAGTTTAAGAGAGACGGAAATCGAAGCGGACACGTCAGTACCGGGTGCTGCGTTCCTGTGGGGTAAGCCGTTCGGACTTTCGCTGGATGAAGAAGCTCGCCTGTCATCGACAGTCGAATCATCGGAGGGTTCTGCGGATAAGTTAGAAAGCAGCATCACGCTTCTGCGAGTGCCTGAGCCACTTCGTCGAGTCGTGTCCGTCTCGTGCGGGTACCGTCATACGGCGCTCGTAACGCATGACAGACAGCTGTACACGTTTGGGTACGGCGAGTGCGGCCGACTTGGCCATGGCAACGAGAAATCGTACGACGATCCGACGCTCGTAAGTTATTTCGCCAGCCTGATTAACTCCGAAGGCGCCAGTGCCGGTGGTGTTGTCAGCGTGTCGTGCGGTCGCGAGCACACGATGGCCGTAACTGGTAGCGGTGACCTGTACGGCTTTGGTTGGGCGGAAGCTGGTCGACTTGGCACGGGCGACTCGGAGAGCAGCCTGTTCCCCGCGCGAGTGAGCGCGCTCAAGGAAAAGATCCGCGACGTCGCATGTGGGCGCGAACACACCCTTGCGTTGACTAGGAGCGGGATGATCTACGCTTTTGGCGCGGGTTTTGGCGGCCGTTTAGGCAATGGCTCCGAGTCGGATGCGGAGCTGCCAGTGCTGGTCGAGGGACTAGCTGGACAAGTGTTCACTAGGATCGACGCGGGTGAATGCCATTCGTGCGCACTTAATGACGAGGGCGACGTCTTCACGTGGGGATTTGGCGCGTCCGGAGCCTTAGGCCACGGTTCAAAGGAGAACTATTTGGTACCGAAGTTGGTAGAAGGCCCGTGGATGCTCAAGCGGCGAGGAATTGATCCGGCCCTGTCGGTGGTGTCGTCGATCGCCTGCGGAAGCTACCACACACTCGCATGCTTGGTGGACGGCACGCTATACGGGTGGGGTGATGCCGCTGCGGGTCAGTTGGGTGATGAGCTCCTGTCTTCGCATGACATGGTTGTGCTCACCCCGCAGAAGATTCGCTTACCCGTCGGAACTTTCAGTCGCGGCAGCGACACGAACGGCGCTAGCGCGATTCGCCAGATCGCTTGCGGCACGTTCACATCGGCGCTGACCACTCATGACGGCAAGCTGTTCGTGTGGGGGTCAGCGGCAGCAGGCAACGGCGCCAAGCTCGACGTCCAAGATGCCCAGGTTCGACGCGTTGATGCTCTTGCCGAGTTTTCGTTCGCACAGGTAGCCTGCGGCGCGCACCACACGGTCGCGCTGACTCGGAAGCTCGAGTATTACTGAAGGCAGTGTGATCGTTATTGATACTTGGTGAACACCTCGATCATTCGAGAGATCTCTCTAGAAGAGCTACACGGCTGTAGATGAAGAAAATAGGACGCGTGACAAGCAGATCGCCGAAAAAAGAGAGAACATTGCGGCAGAAATAGACTAGACAGACACACGATAGCTCCGACAGGTATGTGCTATTGCTGCCGACCATCACCCTGTCCCCGTTGCTGTTGTGTCTTCAGGTGGGCGGCCGGTCATTTCTCGTCAAGCGACTCACTCAGCGGCATTAGCACGATGGCCAGCGTCATCACGAGCTCTCGCGAGCAGCTTGGACGTGAAGATGCTGTAGCGCACCAGATCATCGAGATTTACGAAGCGCATGCCTCTCAAGACAATGGCGGTGCCAATCACGACGGGCAAGCCAAGCAGCTGAAGAAGAAGCACTTGCGTTCGGTCTCCGAGATCAGCCGCGTCCACCGCGAGCGAGTGGCGATGCGCCGCCGTGTGCTGTACAGCGACATCATCCGCCACGCACTATGCGTGAGCGCGGTCAAGGCCGTGCTCTACACGCTGAGCGTGCTTTTGATCTTTGCAGGGTTGTGTATCATGTGCTTTGGGCTGTATCTCCGCTTCTTCGAGGAGGATGGCGCCGTTGCACCAACCCTCGCGCTGTGGATCGTGTCGTTCACGGCGCTCGGACTCGCGTTTGTGGCTGTCGGGGGTCTCGTCGGAGTGCAGCGCCAGCGCCAGTGCGTCACTGAAGGAAAGCGCAACTACGTGCTCGCTCTGGTACGTGTTTGCAGTCGTGAAGGAGTTTGCCAAGTCCTGGTGTCGAGTTCTGACGTCAATGATTGAAATGTCAATGGACAGTTTGTGCTGCTTGGCCTGGTTGGAGCAGTCACTGCCGTCACTGGAGGCGCTATGGCGCTCGTTCTCGGGCACGTGGCTTCAACTGCACAACAGCTTGAGTCCACCTCCTCAAGTGCTCATGATTTAGAGACGTCACTCGTGGCCAACATCATCGAATACGGGACTAGAAACCCTGGAGGGTGGCGCGACATCGAAGGCAACCTCATGTGCTGCGGATACGCCAGCATTCAGGAATTTTCCGCATCCCCACCAGGCCTGAACTCGTTCATCGACGACGTTGTGAAGGCCAACAACGTCGCGAGCGGCGTGTACTGCTCGGCTAGTGCGTGCATCGCGGCAAATGCCGATGGGAGCAGCAGTGGGAGCTCTGGTGGTGACTTCATCGCAGTTGGTTCATCCGTGTGCCCCGTTCACGGCGCTTCCTGGTGCCGCAACGCTTTGCTCGAGAAGATGGAAGCGCATGCTAAGATCGTTGGTACCATCGGTCTGTCGCTAGGCGCCGTTCAACTCCTTCACGTGCTGCTGTCGCTGTTCACTCTTCTCCGTGATGTTCGCACGCTGCGCCGCTGGTCCCCAGAGGTGGAGATCCCTCGCCAGCCCCTCGCGCCTGTTGCTGGAGCGAAGTTGCTCACTAGTCACGACTAAGAAGTGGAGGCGGACGCAAACGACAAGACTAACCCGGAATAGACGTGTTGTGTCCCCTCAGCACTTGTCCTCGTGACGGGTTTGAGAAGAGCAAAATGCGGCGAAGAAGCCCGGCAAGACGAGCGGCGGCTGCGTCGCCTACGGCACCGACAATACCATCGGCAACTCTATCCACTGCTTCCCCCATCGCGGTTCACGATGAAAGCAGCGTTTCCACATCGCTTGCGACTGCCACTGAAGGCAAAAGCAGCGAGACAAGCGGCGCTAGGAACTCCCAAGCGAAGGAACCGCAGCCAAAGAAGAAGATCGTGCGTCCGCCAAAGTACCACAAGACTGCCGCGTTCCTGGCTCGTGAGGCATATCCTGGCTCACGGAATGCGATACCATCAGGGACAGCGAGAACTGTAGATGGGCCGCTGGGTAACTCGTATCGTGTTTGTGAAGCGTACCGATTAGTTGCGACGATGCTGAAGGACGCAAACGAGGCGGCACGTCGCTCGCGCCCTGTGTCGTGGGGCTACGGATCCATGGATGGTGCCTTGGCACACAATCACACCAAGCGATCGGTTTCCATGGCGCCCATTTCGCTCTTCCGCCGCGACAACGTGCGCGCTACGGCTGCCGGCGACCGGCTGAGCGTGTTTCTCACTTGTGAGCTGCTTTTGAAAGCTGGATTAATTATTTAGCAGCCTCACCGGTATTCGTATGGTCCATGGTAGATGATGGTGTGGTGTACGAGTCCGGCCGGTTGTTCCCGACGCAGGACGGCTGCGGCATGTGGCGGCCGCGGCAAGTCGCCGGAGACGTTTGCGAACATAGCAGTGAACATGATGAGGAGCAGAACGTATCAGCATCAGAGAGTTGGAGGGGGAGGCGGCGCATTGTGGCGGTTGCTGCTGGTCACTTCGCAGCCTACGCGCTTGACGGTGAGTTCTGCCTGCTTGTTTCGAGATCAAAATGAAGTGATACGATCTCTCATCGTGGTGTTTTATCCGGCTGATTGTGGATGATGGGGCGATAGTTGACGGTCAAGTGTACTCATGGGGCACGAGGATGTTTGGACAACTCGGACATGGAGACGATCCCGACCAAGCTGGCGACGAGGCCAACGCTGACACCGATGATAAAGAAGGAGCTGGTGACAGCAGCAACAACCAAGGTGATGCTGACAGTGAAAATGGTGGCGACACTGGCGACACCAACCAGTCCCCGAGCGAAGTTGACGCTGTCCCTGACCAAACCGACTCCACGGACAAAAAGGAGAGCCAAGACGAGGACACTACGGAGCCTAAGAAAGCTGCGGTTCGATTCGTCGTCGACCGGATCCCACGCGCCATCGACGCGCTTCGGAGCGAACCGATCGATTCGCTGGCGATCGGCAACCACTTCGTGGTGGCGATGTCCAAGTCCGGATTTGTCTACTCGTGGGGCCGCAACTGTCACGGCCAGCTCGGTCTCGGCCATCGCGTGTCGGCTGGAACGCCGACACGTATCGATGCACTCACTGGTGTCGTCCCCGTGCACATTGACGCCGGTCATAGCCATGTCATTGGCGTGTTCCTCTCTCGCTCCGCAGCAGATCCGTTCACTCCATCAGCGACTGAGTACTCGCTAGTGCTCGCTTGGGGAAACAGTACGCTCGGTCGCCTCGGAATTGGATGGACTACTACAAGTGACGAGCTGTCGCCGCGCGAGGTCACCTTCTTCCGTGGGTTAACTGCGTGTAAAGCAGCGGCAGGCGCCGACCACTCGCTAGTGCTCTGCGGTGCCGGCAGAGGAGGAGGCGCGCCGACGTTCGTGTACGCGTTCGGCGGGAACCAGTTCGGGCAACTGGGCGTGGGATCGCTTGCAGACACTCACGTCGAGATGCCGACGCTCGTGGATGAGCTGGCGGGTCTGGAAATTGCTAGCGTCGGCGCTGGTTCCCGCTACTCGGCTGCTTTGACAGGTATCATCAATGCTGGATGTCTGTACAAGACAGATAGGAGGGGCTAACGGCATGGTGGTGCTGTGGTATGATGAGTGAAGGCGACGGGGAAGTGTACACGTGGGGAGACGCTCGAACACGCAAGAGCAGTCGGCAGGACACGCGCACGACGTTCGTGCCGTGGCAGGTGGACGTGCCGACGACACTGGCAATGGGCAGCGGCTTCTTGACGCAGCTTTCTGTCGGCGCGCACCATGCGCTTGCGCTCTTTCGCACCGGTAAGTCGAGTTCGTTAGGCTGAGCGGCTAAATGCTGCTGCATGCTGATCGTTGTACGCATTTCACGTGACTACAGACGGCAAGATGGATCGGTGGCGTAAGTTCCCGCTGGGTCAAATCGTCTCAACACTTCCTGCCGATAGGAGGTCGAGCTCAAGCAGCCGGAGCAGTGATGGCGAGCTGATGAGGCGTACGTTTGGCACAATAGGAACGCCGTCAAGTCCATTTGCCTTGATGAAGATGCTTACGACGTGTGTGCTGATGACACAGACGCGAGTTGTGTGTGTGAGCTCTCGCAGTCGCGCACACTCGCGCCGTTCGGCGTGTTCCTGCGCTGTGAGTCGTGCAGAACGTCTCCCGTCTGCAGGCACTGCGTGCGTCGATGCCACGCTAACCACATCGTCAAGCCCGTCGTCCTACTCCCCTCCCCCTCCTCCGAAGACCCGAGATCGAAGCAGCGCCAAACTACACACTCCTCGTCTCATTCTGCGCCTCTGTCAACGATTCAATGCGCATGCAGCCACACAGAATCGGCATCTACCACCGTCAATTGCACGTTTGCACGGTTGCCAGCAATCGTAATGGAGGAATAGACAGCTGACAGAACACGGAAGATGTCGTCTTCCGACCTCGCTTGTTGTACCAGAAGAAGGGAGGGGAAGCAGGCAGCACCATCAGAAGGGTGTGATGGCAAACAATCGCTCTAAAGTCATGGTGATGAACACCGGCCCATGTATTGCATCAGTCTCCACACTTCTCTTCGCGTGGACGACCTCACATACGAAAAAGTTAAAGCAAAACCCGAAACTCAACACTCAAAACCAAACGCTCCGTCGCCATGTTGCTCCGTCAAGTCGCCGTCAGGCTACAAGAGCGCTCGCGGCCAAAACTTGCATTCTTCCTCCTTGCCGAATAAAATTGCCGCACGTCTTCTATCCTCGACGCGCGGTATTCCCTCCATTATCCCCCACGCGATTCAACCGATTAGTTGGGCGTGAAGATCTGGATGTTCTTGACGGTGAAGTAGGCGCTCGAGTCGCTCTTCTTCTGCTCCTCGAGGATGATGCGGAAGCTTTCGAAGAAGGGGAAACCCGTGTTGGCGTTGTGGCCGCCGGCGGTTGCGCACGAGTCGGTCGCGTCGACGCCCCAGAAGAGGTTGGCGTTGTTGTAGATCTTGGACGTGACGCCGCCGCTGCCCGTGGCAATGTCGTACGTGTCGACGCCATTGAGCTTGCCACCCTTGGTGATGGTCGGGTTCTGGATGAGCTGGATGTACTGGCCGTTGCTGTCCGAGCCCCAGACGGCGGCGATCGAGTTGCTCGCGTCGTTGGAGAACTGCGCTGTGCAGCCCGACGTCATGGGCTGCGTGTTCTGGTACCACGAGCTCTTGGACGCACTGGCCGGGCAGTAGCACGGGCTGCCGTTGGCCGTGGCCGGGCCCATGTGCATGGTGAGCTGGCCGTAGCTGCTGGCCGACGAAAAGCCACCGAAGCCGCTGTAGTCATACGACGGGTTCGTGATGGCGTCCTGCGTGAACATCTCGAAGAGGTCGATCTCGCCCCAGTAGGGCCAGCCGTTGTTGGACGCGAACTGGTCCTCGAGCTTGGTGTTGAGCATCCAGATGTTGGTATCGCTCGTGGACGAGCGCTCCCACTCGATGTACACGACCTTCTCGCCGCTCCAGCCCTGCAGCGTGCGGATGGGCTCGGCGGTGTTGTCGGGCGTGAGCGTGATACCGCTGCTCGTGACCATGTCGCTCGACACGGACGCGCCGCTCGCGTACTGCCAGTTGGACGCGTCCGTCCAGTCGAAGTCGACCACGCTGTACGCGAGCGCCTTGCCGTCGGACGACGCCGACGCGGAAGCCGAGGCCGGGGGCGCCGTCGTCGAGTCTGTGGGAGTGGGCGCAGCAGTAGGAGCGTCAGTCCAGCCACTTGAAGAAGCAGAGGAGGAAGAAGCAGTCGAGCCATTACTTGAGAGCGACCAGCCCGAGGACGATGAGAGGCCCGCCTCCCCCGCCACACTGTCCGACGAGTCGCTGGCCGACGCAGACGAGCTCCAGCTGCTCGACGCCGACGCCGACGAGAATGAAGCCGAGGACGAGCCCGTGGTCGTGTCGTCCTCGCCGCCCGCCGACACGGAGCCGACAACCGTCGAGTCGCTCGTGGTGGACGTCGACGGCACGTCCGTGGGCGACGACGAGTCCTGCGCAACGTCACACAAAGAGACGCGTCAGTACAACAGTCATACAATCGGTCGTCGAGGGGGCGACGCGACGCACCTGCGCAGACTGCGTGTTGGCCTCCTCGGAGCCTCCGCCGGCGGTGAGCCCGACGCTGAGGCCGACGACGACCACGCAGAGTAGCGCGAGGCCCGCGAGGATGGGCTTCTTGCGGCGCTGCAGCTGCGCCTTGAGCCCCTCCATGTCGTCCTTCTCGTCGTAGGCCTGCACGCCTGTCGGGAACATGGTGTCCGAGCCCGTGGACGCGCGCGACGTGTGCTCCTCCGCGTACCCGAGCGGCGGCATCCTACCAGTCGATGATCGAGGTGGTCGAGGTACTGCTAGTGCTGGTGTTCGTCTAGTGCGTTGAAAGTCAGACAGACTGGGAGCCTGTCTCCTTATTCGCTGTTCGGCTGCGTCCGGAGAGAACTGCCCGGTGGAGTTGTGTATCAAGACTGCTACAGGCTCGGGGGGGGGGTCGTCCGTTGCAGCGGTCCTGATGAGAAATGGCGAGCTCGGGGGGGGGGGGGGCGGAAAGGCACGCGTGTTCACATTGGTGAACCGGATCGACGAGAGAGGGGGAAGTATATGGGCGTTTGTATGAGCGGATGTAGGTAGGGAGACTGGGGATAGAGACTGGCAGGGAGGGGAAGAGCGCTCTACTCTGCTCTACCCTTGACCCCACTGTAGTGCAAGCAGGTCTGGTGGATGGCGTTACCTATGCCGTTGCATATGTGGTAGGATTTGTTTCTAATCACTCCTTTCCGCGTCGAAAACACCAAAAATGGCATCAACAAAGCCATGATTAGCGTGAATGCCATCTGGTGACGGGAGGGGAAAAGGTCAGGGCGCGAAAAAGGGCAGGAAGCGGCACAAGAACGAGCCAGCCCGCGATGGAGATCAGACCACGCGCTACTTTTACCAGCGGTCTGTTTTCTGAGAAGAAGCGGCTTGGAAGTAGATTTGGACAAGACACGCGTGGGTCCAGTGACTCTGAAGCCCTATACATGCGCGATAAGACATCGAAATGACAGCGGTGGCGCCGTTAGTCAACGAAACAGAGCACCAGGTTATAACATCTTTGAATCAGCGGTGATTATTACACGGGGACAGTGAACTAGCGCGCAACACAATTGTAATGTAGCGATCGTGGAATGCGCACAATGGGGCGACAACGCGTAGAGATGGCGGGCGGCACGTGGAACAGACTTCGTCACAGACTTGAGCAGCTGGACTGGCTGTGCCTCGCGATCTTTGCGCAGTCCACACCCCTAACTTGAACTGTATAAATTAATAATGTAGTTGTAATAGTTCAACTCATATAATTGAATTTTATATGTTACAATATAATAAATACCTCCATTAATTAATGTAGTGATTAAAGTGTTCAATTAATACTTTAGTACTAGTCAGTCTGGTCCTGTCTGACTTGATAGCGCTGATCAATTGGCACGTATGTAGCCAGTTCAGGTTACCCACTATGTACTGTTATAAATGAAAATTGTCATAATTCTACTTATTCGAGTTATAAAACGTGTGGCGGGAACGATCTGTCGGTTTTTGGATCACATCACGCTCGGCGCCTGGTCGGACTTTCGGAGCTGACGCGGACGCTTCCGGCACCGAATTGGCGCACCGAGCGCCACCGCTTTCGTCTCGCTACGATGCTCGAATGCTCTTGCCGGCGCCCATTTTGACGGTCTCCACGCCAAAGTTAGCAGGAACTCTCGCGGCGCTTGCTGCGCGTTGATAGACGGGCTATTCTTGTAGGTGTGTGGCTGCGGGGGATTTGGGCATGAAGAGAGCGGCTTGACTGCGTGTCTGTGCGCATACCACCGTGGACTACTGTACTCGACGGCAGGTGTACTGAGGCACTTGCAGTTGCGCGGGGGTGTACGTTTGGTGCGAGCTGACGATGCCGACCCGCAGGAGACCCATCAAGCCACTGTTTAGAGATTAAAAGGCGTTGTCCGGTCGCGATCGGCTGTACTCGCCTATGGCTCCCGTCCGATCTGTTGGGCGAGTTGCTCGCGCTCAGAGTGGATGCCCGGTTTCTCTATCCGCAATGTGCACACAACGGTCTTGTAGAATGGTAAGTCGCGCAGGCATTTTCGTGATGCCGATGCTCTGGGGTTACGTGTGTTGGTAAGACGTATCGCTGCCCTGTCACCTGAAGAGTACGTGCATACCTTGCTGTTTGGTGGAGATATGCACAACACGGCGGCTGCGAATCCTATCTGGTGCTACGCTAGGATACATGTATCAAGCAGCACCACATTGGTTGTGTGGGATTGAAGGCGATCTGCGTCCTGCCAAGCTGAGGAAGTCTAAACTTCACCGACAACGCAAATCATGACCGTAGCCAGAGTGAGGTCTTCACCTGTCATTTCGTTGCGCCTTCGGCGAGTACGAAAACTTTTTTTTCACTCACGCGCGTGTCCGTTATCGGATCGATACGCAGTGTTGTGCCAGTACGTGATACGCTACACCATTAACAGATCTCCACCGCTGACCCTATTTTGTGGAAACAGCAAATAAATTACACGAGTGACAGCAAACTTGGTCGATTTGCTTCCAGATTTGCTGTCGTCCCCAAATAGGGCGTGACCCAAAGTAAGTGTGCACATACAGAAAAGACACTCTTTTCCAAGTTGTTCTGAAACAAAGCAATCGTAACGTAAGCACTCGAGTAACCTGGATATGCCCACACAATTTGCTATGCGTTTACTGCTTGCGTGGTGGGGATAAAAAGTAAAACCCAAATAGCAAACAGCAAACTCCTGTATTTTATCACAATTTGCTGATAGGTTTGCTGTCCAGCGTTGGAGATGCTCTAAGTGCGTTGTAGAGGTTGAAGTGCGCATTCACTCCTCATCAATAGTTACATACACTCTTCGAGCATTGAAGTTGATGGTGCAAAAGTCTCCGATACTGATGCTGTACATAGCACGAAGTCTTAAGTACTAAGACCGCTTCCCTCTTCAGCCGAGCCTCCAGATCGGCACGTAATATGCAGAGCACAATGCTTTGTCTGTCTTGGCGGCAGCGTCGGCTTGTCAAAGCGGAGGCGTTAGCCTCGGAATGATAGTCATTCGTGATGGCATGATTGCAGAGTGAATGCGCTCAGCTCGCTCCATTGACTGTTGTTAACTGGCGTGAGTGTCCCCAAAGAGTTTGATGGGGATACAAATTTACCGCTAATGACGAGTAAAGACAAGCAGGCCGGGGCAGACTCATCTATGGTTTGCACTTGCTGCGGCTCTGGTCTTGTCAGATGCTCGATGCCAAGCTCATTCTGCAATTTGCTCCTTCCAGCCAACCCAACAAGCCAATCCAGCCCGACCGCGCACGACGATCCACCATCCGAACCTAAATGCGATCCTCCACCAGATCCAGGTGCAATCCATGGCTGTTGCAGCGCTCGATAAAGACCGAAGCCGCAACAAACAACAGCATGCCGGCAAACGCACCCCGCTGATCCCTCGGACTCACTATGGCACGACCATTCCGTGCGTGCCGGTGCACCTTGGTCAGCCAAGTGTCGGCTCAACGGGAAACGCGCCAGGTGGTGAGTCGTCGTCGCACGTGTCGGCTTCAGCGGCACCGATTGCGTCGGCGACGGCCCCAAAGACCGCGTAGGTTTGACGACCGCGTTGGTCGTTGCCTACGGGCCAATCGATGGGGTCTCGAAGGATGATCGACGTGGAGTCGACTCTATAATCAAAATGAAATGAAAGCAACGAGATACTCCAGGTGTAGCATTTTAGTTCCACTCGCATTTATCAGTATGGCAGCGTACTGCGTGCATGTCATGGCATGGATGAGATCGTTGGGTTGCCTGATGCGACTAGCGTATTGCCAGGGGAATGGAAAGGAGTGGACGGGCTTGATTGCCCAGTACTTGAAGTATGCCCCAGGTAATTCGAAAATGTGCGCGTGATGAAGACGCACGAGGACAGTTGGGCGTCGAACCAACCACTAGAGCTTGTGTGCGTTTTTATCGAGGCCCCTTGCTCGGCCGTAGTAAGCGTATACTGCCGCTAACAAACAACCTGCAATGTGAGCATACACAACGAACGTTTTAGCATTACGTTGTAGCAATCGCTTCCTCTCGATCTAGCTCATCTCACGGCTGACGTAGCTCGAATGTCTCCATTTTATGGAGCTTCTGGTTGCTGGGGCACGCGCACTACGGTGGTGCCACCACCCGATCGCATGAGGGCGCCATCGCGCGTCGTTGCACAGGATGCTTGTGACTGAAGAGAGCATACACTCTGTCAGTAGAGTGTATGTTCACGATTCCTCGTACTGCTTGCGGTCCTTGCTTCGAGGCAAATGACGATTTGCTAGGAGCGCGTGAAGCGTGGTGTTCGGTCTCAACAGTGCTAGAATGGTGGCTACTGCATGCTTAGTATCCGTTCATCAGAGTGAATGCAATGCGTGAGGTAAGCAAAGTTAACCGTTTACCGCGAAGTGCATCCATCTCGTGAATTGCGCAGTCGACACGGTGGCCTTCACCACTGAAGCGAAACAGAGGTCATTGGGATAGCCTGGATCTTACGCGACGCGATCGGGTCCATTGCTCTGCTCTCACGAAAGGCCTCACTTCGGAATTCTCCTGTCAGCGGACACCCAACCACCCCAGCTACGATGCACCGCGCTACCTTCACCGCGCCAATCCACGAGAGTCAGCGCCTCGCACTGGCGGCCGCAGCAGTCCGCAAAGACCGAAGCCGTGACGAGCAGCAGACCGGCGGCGAGATAAAGACCCGGTTTCCGTGCTCTGAGCGAGACCGCCACGGCACGGTGGTTCTCTCTCTGTCTGTGCGTCTTGGCGAACTCTCCACCACCGCAGGAGCGTTAAAACTACCAGGTAGGGCATCACCGTCGTCGCAAGTGCCAACTCCTGCTCCGACAGCGTCGAACGCATCGGCGGCGACCTCAAAGACGGCGTAGATCAGATGTCATCAGCATCTCGGTTTGACGCAAGTCGCAAGTGGCGAGCTCGACTGTAGCGAGGTCACGAATGCGCCACACTAACCAAAGCAATGAAATCCAACATTGGCGCTGCATTCGTACCGAAGGTTTGGCTACTGCTTCGTTACAATAATATACCAGCGTTCTTCGTAGACAATTGTATCACCCGGTGTTGCGCGGAGTGGACACATTGCGGTCGATTATGTTGATATCAGCTTTCCGAAGGTTTGTCAACAAATGTAATTCGTTGCTCTCCGGCGACTAATGTGTCTTCTTGTGTAATCCACCCGCGGTTGTAGGTAAGTGACCACCCTGCATAATTACCTCTCTCCATTCTCAAGTGCATAACATTTGGAAACAGTCCAGGCACTCATGCATCGCTAGTGTCGATCCTCTCTGCGCCAATCGACCACTTCAACGGAGCGAAGAATGATGGTAGATCTGCATACATTCTAGTTGACAGGCTCTCCATCAGCGCAATGCTGCAACGAGCAGGGAGAGAACGTCTCGCATGAGGTTTCAAGGCACTTGAAGGCGAGGAAAGCGAACATTCGTTATCGCGGACTCCCGACTGTGATCCACACGCGCACTGAGCGCGGTGCTTTCATATACTAAGTATACCGACTACTTCGACGTTCTCTACTCTACAACCATACATATCCTCCGTCGACCCGTAGATCGTCGGAGCACGAAGATATTTAGAGCCCCGAGCGGGAGGTAGACGCTCCCAGCATCTGCCCTACACCTTGGGGGAAGGGGTCGCGCCTCATGCGCTTCGGCGGCGGCGGTGGCTGCTGGGGCTGTCCGTGGGTGAGCTCGAGATGCGCGTCACGAGCGTGTCTCGCGGGCGCATAAGCTCGACGATCTCTTCTTTCTCGTCCTCTGCCTGATGTTTCTTGTGGCGGCGCCAGCGCGACTCGCGCTTAGGCTCGCTCGGAGCGGCCGACTTGGCGACTGGCGACTCGTCACGAGGCTTGCGCGAACGAAAGAGACCCATGGAGCGGTGTGGTTGGTGGGCTATAGGCGTCTCGGTGGGCGGTAATCCACCTAATGTAATCGAGAGGGCGGAAGCGCTTGAGCTTGGGGTGGCAACTTGCGAAGTGAGGGCGTCACTTCGGGTCCCGCCCCTACGATTTCGCCTGTGATCTGCCGTGTACATACATGTACCTATTGTGCGCTTGTGGGTGTGCTGTAATCAGCGCAAGCCTCCTGGATTTTTATTATGTCCGCTCAAAAGTGTCTATTCAAGTCCTTTTCATCAGTGAAAGGGTCAGTTGAAGGGGAATGAAGCAGCTAGCGTAATCTGGTTACGATCCGCGGTTATGGCTCGCTCCGTTCGTGTCCAGCGCAATCTGTCGCGTGTTCCGCCGTCGACAGCCCCACGTTGGACACGGCCGGCGATCATTCCGAGCTG
Organism: Phytopythium sindhum; assembly: GCA_023334395.1. NCBI lineage: Eukaryota > Oomycota > Peronosporomycetes > Pythiales > Pythiaceae > Phytopythium > Phytopythium sindhum. The sequence continues at coordinate 18,591 of JAASGW010000273.1, forward strand.
CCAAATGCAACATGGGCCGATTACTACCGAAGTCGACGGCGTGCTGGTGTAGACATCACATCAATGCGGCTGTGACACGAGGCATACAGTAACAGTAGAGTTGCGTGTTCGCTGTCAAGAGCATACGCCTTTGGAGTAGGAAGGCTGCGACAAATCGCAATGCATGGAGATGTTGACGGCCCCTGTGATTGTGCATTTGGCTCTTGATGTCGTCCATGCGATGCAGTAATCGAGCGCCGCGCTCAAGCGCCCATCCGCCGTAGAGAAGCGATATACGCCAGGCCAGTAATACACACCTGAAGTACATGGGAGTACTGTGGCCTCACAGAGTGATGTCAACATTGTTGTTGTTGATGGCTTGCTGCGCTCCACACAACGGGACGGAATCACTGGTGCCGGAATCACGGCATAAGACTCCATGAAAGCCGTCGTTTGCTGGGTGCTAGTGACTGTTATTATAGCTCAGCATATCAGGCTTGATGGATCATGTTCCTTCGAACTATAATATCCTGCCCAAGCTCCACTATAACAGGTCGGAACATGTGCTTCACTTCACAACCCAGCCATCATACTCGCATGTGAGTCACTGGTCATGTGAGTGGCTTCAGTCCGCGCGAAGCTCGAGGTCGACTGCGGTGAGCAAGATAAAGCATGTGCGGCGATAGATAGATAATTATATTGTCAAAACGACCATGCAAAAAAAAAAAACGAAAGCAGCGCTGGGAATGGGGTCTGGATCATGTGCTGTCTATCAGCACGGTATCCGATGTGATCAGACAGCAACAATGAACCGCCTTGACACAAGACGAAGACCGCCTCTTAGGCCTCGAGCGAGACGAAGAACTTGCCGGCCATGTCCTTGAGATCCTGCAGCGAGTTCTTGACGTTCGTCTGCTGGTTCTGCGCGAGCCGGTGCGTGCCGCTCCACAGGCGCGCGAGCCACTCGTCGAGCTGCGCCATGCCCGAGATCTGCTCCATCTCCTCGCGCTGCTCCTTGGAGACCGTGAGGCACTGCAGGTCCGAGACGACCTCCCAGTCGCCGCCGCCGTTCGTCGTCGTGGCATCCGAGACCAGCAGCCAGTTGGCGTCGATCTCCTCCTTGGTGCTCTGCGCGCAGCAGCCGTTCGTGCACGGCACGAGCTCGCGCGAGACGCCCCGCGCATCCAGGTCCGTGTAGTATGCGTCCCACTTCTCGGTCGAAAAGTCAAAGCACTCGGCGAACGCCTTGAGCTTGCCGTACGCGCTCCAGGCCACAGCCACGCGCCCCGACAGCACCATGCTCGCGATCTCGCCCGCCGACGCCTCGCCAGAGTACATATACAGGAAGTCCGCGAGGCTCACGTGCACCACCGCCACCTCCGGCAGGAACGGGTCCTCCGGGTGCAGCGTCGTGTTGTCAATCTCCAGCCCTGGTATAAGCCAGCACACCGAGTCGTTAGACTGTGGAGGCGACAAGGAAGCTGATATTAGGTCATACCTCTGCGCATGTCGATGGTGCGGATGCACGCGACCTCGTCCTTGTCCTCGCTTGAGGCGCTGAACATGAACGTAACCTGCCCGCACATTCATTATCAGAGCGGGCGCATCAGACCAGAGCGATTCCTTCCCGCCATCAAAAAGGCGCCGGCCGAGAACGTACTGCGCCGCGGAAACTGGCCGACGGTAGCCGCGCGAACCGCAAAAAGTCCATGAGCTCATTGAGCTTGGCCAGCAGCGCCTCGCACACGGGCGCCATCTTCCTCGTCCTCGCGTCAGGCCGCGGCTTCTTCTCTTCTGGTTACACTCGCGCGCTTTTCTTTTCCTTGTCGATTTTGTTTGCGGGTCGTTTTGGACCAAGAGTCGGAAAATCACTCGAGAAAACGCAGCGAATTGGTCGAGAAAACAAGATTCACGAATATGATTTGACAAAATACGATGGTTACACCTTTTGAGAACTACCGATTTAGAGCCAAAGATATAGGCACGTAACCCTTTCAATAACCCTGGAAAAGCACAAAATGAGATTTCACAATGTAAAACCGCGATTATATTTGAGTGTAACCTAACAATTTGTAAAAGCACGGTCGCCGGAAGTAAAAACGAGGTTATCATTTCTTCATTCTGTAACCCACAAAGGCAATTGCCTTTTCCCCTTTTCCGTTCAACAGCAACAGACTCACCGGGTTGGAGACGAGAGACGCCAGCGCGGACTCGGCGCCCCCGTTGCCTTGCCGCCTCTCCTTCGGTCGCTGCACATCAGCATCACAAGACTGGGCGTTGGGTGACTGTCTGCTGCTATAGGCGACGCGCGTGGTCCGAGAGGGCGGCAACGGGGACGGCATTATGGAGAAGGACCCGGCGAGGGCGGACAAGGCGGCGGCGTTCGAGGAAGCGCGGCGCAAGTTCGCAGCATACTCGCGAGTCAGCAATAGTAACGCTCGTGACTCTCGTGAGGCAGCTAGCAGCGCCGCGGCTGCCTCTCGATTGCGGACGACGGCGTCTCTGCAGGCGGATGGCGAACTGGCGGCCCAACTGGCGGATGCGGACTATCTTCTGGCTGGCATCCTGGACGCGTCGCCTCGAGGAAACGGTGCAAGCGATGCGCTGGTGGCGAATGTGATCGAGCTTACGGTTCTCCTGCAGAGCCACGAGGTGCGAGCGGCGCTTCTTTACAGCGGAGACAACTCGTCCGGCGACTATTGTGCGCGTCTCCGGCAGGTGTTACGCCTATTGCTGCCGCATCGTCACCAGGACCAGAGCGTCGCAAGATACCGTAGCGCGGAAATCGCGGGAGATGAAGGTGCAGGGACATCGCCAGGGCTGCTGCGGATGAGTGTGTCGGTCTTGGCGTATTTTCTCACGCTCGACCCCGATGCCGCCGTGGTTCTTGTTGACGAGCACGTCTTCGCCGCCTTTGCTGGCGCACTCAAGGCAGAGACGGATGCAATTGCGATGAATCAGAGCGATGCTGATGTTCGTGCGGCAACACCAAGGGCGGAGACCACGACGATACGGAGTGACCGTCCGTTGACTGCAGCAGCAGGGTGTGGCCTTCAAGGTGACGCCGCCACGCTGCAGGGTCAATCAGGGGATGCTAAAGCGCCGCAGAGGAAGTCGTGCTTGAAGAGGAAACGGACAGGTGCGGAGTCTACGATATCACATGAGAACAGCATGGCTACCACCGACAACGGTTCTTCAGCGAAGAGACCGGAGTCGAGCGACGCTGCCATTCGAGATCGACTACACGCTTTCGTCGATGGAGAACCTGTGTTTGTCGTCGCCAGTAATCGACTGAGCCCGTCGGCGGCAGACGTTCTCTGCGGCATTCTTCACAACTTGCTTGAGATCGAGAGTCCGACCGCCGCCAGTGTGCGAGAACTACGAGATGCGCATATTGCTTCTCGTCAAGACGACTATAGTGCCGAACTGTCCTCCACGGAGTCGCCAAGACGGTTCCATCCAGAGCAACGCCAACCAGGGGCTGCGGTGGCTTTGGGTAAGCAGCAAAGTGGCGTGCATGCTGCTTTCAGGGCTACTCGCGATCGCAAGACGTGGCTAGTGCAGTCTGGAGCTCTAGACACTCTAGTGCACATGCTGCAGCTACGACTGGCCCCGCTAGTGGACCTCATGCATCCAGAGTCTAGCAAAATTCGCGTGCTCACGGAGGAATGCGACCAGGCTGACGTGCTAGCACAGCAATCCGCTTTGCGCCGGCTTTGGGCAGTGCTACAAGTGCTCGATCAAGCGTCATTTTTTGCGAGCAATGTCCAGCGACGTCTCTCAAGAAACCGCAAGCTCTTCGTGATGCTCCTGGCGATCGTTCACGTCCTCGGTGATGTTTGCTGGGGCGCTAATGTGCTGCGGGTATCGGCAAGTAACCGGGAATGCGTAACCGAGGCGGTTAACGTGTTCCTGGCTGCGATGCACTTGATCATCAACTTGACACACCAGAATGCTGCGGCAGATGCGCACATGTCATCCCTGGATGGGATGCGTGTGTTGTTCGACATGTTTTGCCACATGTTGCATCTGAAGGAAAGAACATCAGCACTCGATGTCATCTGTCCGACACAAGCAGTTGATGGAGCGTCCAGTTATACGGGACAGTCGGTGGTGATCGAGGATAAACTCGTGTATGACGTGTACCTGCTTCTGCTGAGCGCGATGGCCAATTGCGTCGAGAACAGCGAAGAGAACCGGCAAGCACTCTCGCAGCTGGTGCCTGCTAATACGATGGCTATCGGCGGCGGGTCACCAGTGAGTGTGTGCACTTTGCTGACACAGTTCTTCCTCGCCAAGGTGCAGTCGTATATTCGGTTTATCGATGATTCGCGAGGAGATGCTGTGGATCTGAACGACGACGACGACGACGCAGATTGGAACCCGGACGATGTGATTCTCGGCGGGTGCAGCGCGTTGTTACTCGGGTGTCTGATGAACGACTCGAGGGATAACGTCAACGCCATCTTGACTCGCTTGCCGGGGCAGTCGCCTCGGCTTTTGCTCCGTGCGCTCGAGGTGTTTGTGGCGTTGCACGCCCACATCGGAGCACTGACGCCTGTACTTGCGGCTTCGGTGCTGCGAGTTGAGACCACGCTGAAAGGAATTCTCTTTCAAGTTATGGATCAAGTACGCCCTCAAAGTGGTGATGCCACTGCCTTTGGTGCGGCACACGAAATTCCTCGTCAAACAGACCAAGAAGAAGACGACGCGAAGGCAACGACGCCTTCTTGGTCGGTTATCATGTCACCAGACCGAGCAACCACCGTCAGAGACAGAACCTCAAGCGGTGCGTCGCCATCTCCAGCTAGGGCAGCCCAACGTCGGCGAAACCTCTATGCTAGTCTGAGCGATTCGGACGGTGAGAGCGGTGCGCAAGGCAATAATGGGTCCGTGATGTTGGCTACTTTGGGCGGCAGTGACGACAGTCACCATCAGGACGCGGAGACAAATACGAGCACTGCGACTGCCGGTCGTTCAACTGGCTGGGCATCTCCGGCGCCGAAAAGTCCATCCCGGAAAAGACTCAGCAGCCGATCGCCGCCTTCCAGCTTCCGAACACCATCACCAAGCCGTCGCAAGAGGTCGGCTAAGAACTTGGAGCGGCAACAGTCCTGCACTTCCAGTGTCGCTTCCGTCAGCAGTAAAAGCCGCCGACTTCTGAAGGAAGCGCGCAGCCTTATCGATGACTTGGATGACGAGTTCGCACGTGCTGCTTGCACCCCAGCTTCTTCTTCTTCTGGCCGGACAGTGCAGTGTTCTTTGAATAGCTCTGCGACTTCGCTTGGAAGTATTTCCAGCGAGTATTGCAGTCGCGACCGTGACGAGGACGGCGATGGCAAGCGAACAATTGCTACGACAAGCACCGCTATCGTGGCGACCAGCTGCAGCGTGCTGGAACTGATTGGAAGCGAGGACTCGCCGGTACCAGCCAAGAAGACAGAGAGGAAGCGCAAGCGGAAGGACTACCGCCTTCCCACGTCTCCGTTTCGTCGAGTGGGCCGTCCACCCTCGAGTGGTGACCTTCGCAGCGGAGTGAGACCTATTTTCCAGCAGTCAGCGAGCGTCGACAGCGATGTCCCGCCATCGACGCCAGTGCACAACACGGAGGCGACACACATGACGCCGCTACGACACTCGCAACTGCTGAATGGCCTTCGGATCGAGGAGTCTCCTGTCGGCGAGAGCCCCGCGCGACGCAAGCCCAAGGGCGTCCGCGCTGCGCCGTCGCCGCTCGCGGCCGCCATCTTCGACTTTGACGAGTGAGTTTGAGAACGACCTACTGGGTTAGCATTTCGTATTCGATTTAATTTATTCGAGATTTTTTATCCCATAGTTTCCCTCAAAGGTAACCCCCACCACTATTATCTTATACCAGTTACAGTTTTCATATCAAAAGTAAGTATATTGTATGTGTCTATTACAGCGAACCGGGATAGTCGTGCACTTATATAAGTGAGGTAAGACCTTTGGGCGTCGCTTGACAAGCGGCTATCGTAACGTCACCACCCTACATTATTCGCGTCACAACCTCCTGCCCAACATGGTGTCGCCCAATGCGGCTGCTTTCAGGCCGCGCCGCGACCCCAAGTGGCCCGACAACCATGCGCACCCAGAACTGAGCTCGCTGCGCGGGACGGCGCTGCGCACCTTCTCGCTGCTGTCACTCTTCACGCTCTGGGTCCTCGGCCTCGGCGCCTACCTCTTCATGGCCGCGCTCACGCTCTACGCCCTTGCGCGGCGCGCCGTCGCCATCGCGATGGGATCAGAGGCGGACCCGCTGCCGGTGCATGTCCAGCTCTTCCTCGTCTTCCTGGCCGTGTACTGGGGCTACCACTTCGCGGTGCCGACCAAATGGCACGAGTGGCCGTGGATGCGCGTCTTCGCCCGCCGCCTCAACATGGATTACCCGTACTTCCGATTCAACGCCTGCGTGTTCGACGAGCTCGACGAGGACGACGCGGTGGCCTCGGCCACGTCCGCCTCGCCGCTGCGCGCCAACGACAAGGCGCTGTTCGGTTTTCACCCGCATGGTGTGCTCACGTCCGGCGTGATCGTCAACGCCGTGCACCACGCGCGCTTCGCGGTCGCCGACGTCACGTGGGTCGTGGCCGAGTCGCTCTTCCTCTTCCCCGTGCTGCGCGACGTGCTGCACTGGATCAACTTCGCCGACGTGAGCAAGCGCCGCATGGTGGGGCTTATGCGCGCCGGGAAGAACGTCGGGCTCATCCCCGGCGGCTTCGAGGAGGCCACGCTGTACGAGCGCGGGCGCCACCGCGTGTTCATCAAGAGCCGCTTCGGGTTCATCAAGCTCGCGCTCCAGCACGGCTACAAGGTGAGTGCGTGAGTTCATCCTTGTCGGTCAGTGAGAGGACTAACCAGGCGAGGGTGCTGCCGTAGGTCTACCCGGCGTACACGTTCGGAGAGGAGCAGCTGTACCACACGTTCCCGTACCTGCTGCGCTGGCGCCTCATGCTCAATACGCTCAAGGTGCCGGGCGCCGTCTTCATGGGGCGGCTCGTGTGCTTCTACTTGCCCCTGAACGACGTGGACGTCATCACCGTCGTCGGCAAGCCGCTCGAGATACCCACGATTGCGCACCCGACGCGCGAAGACGTGGCCAAGTACCACGCGGAGTACGTGTCCAGGCTGCAGGCGCTCTTCGATAAGCACAAGGCCGCGTACGCCGTCGACCCGGACGCGCGTCTCGAGATGTTCTAGGCTGCGCATAGAAGGCATCGGTTGCTCTCATCAAGGTCAGCGATCGATTGCACACACACAATGTACATCGAGGCAGTCGAGGTTCCTTCACGGCTATTCTCTTCCTCCTTAAATATGCAAGCACTCTTCACCCCAGCAAATGCAAAATGCAGTCGAGCAAATGAAATATGCATGCACTCCAAAATGGTCGTCGGGCAAGTCTCCAGACGATCGTCAAATGCCACGCCACTTACATTGTACACGCGCGGAGCGAGCGTCGGCTCCCAATCACTGCCGCCACTCGCCGCTGCTTCCGCGACGCCGTCGAACTGCCTCGCGCGGTGATGGCGCGTCGGTAGCACCGTCGAGAGTCGCCCGTGCTGCTCGGTCGTGAGCGCGCGGGCGCGGCGCCCAGAGGCTCGACCAAAGCGTCGACATGCTCCAGCGCAGGTCCTGCTCGAGATCCTCAATGGCGTCCGCAAGATCGCCGAGCGGCTCGCCCTCACCACCTCCCCCGGCCCCGCCTTGCTGCCGCTGGTGGTCCAGTTGGCCGCTCAGGATGCGGTCCATCGTGCGATCAGGCGACCGCGTGCGTTGCAAGTCGGCGTGGATCTCGTCGAAACTGTACTGCGGAAACACCTCCCAGATCTGCTGCACCATCTCGGGTGTCACCTCGAATCGGTTCTCGCCGCCACCTTCGACCCGTCCGCCGTCGCGGTGACGCACGATCTCAAACGAGAAGTTGGGGAACGGGATCCAACGCGACAGGAACTCGGCTGTTGCGAGCAGACATGAAATAATGCAGAGGGTTAGTGGCAATGCTTCGAGCATCTTCCCTTCCGCTTCGACACAACTTACTGCTGAATCGAAGCACTTCTTCCGTCCCTGCGTGCTCGTCCACAGCCATAGGCGCCGGGTTCTCACCAGCAGCTGGCGCGAGAGCGGCATCGGTGTCATGCTGCTGCTGCTGTTGTTGTTGATGCGCTACAGCATCTTCGTAGAGCGCAATGTCCGACCCCCTTCCGGTGTCAGTGGGCGATCGCACAGCCACCTCATCGTCACCTGACGTGCTCGACGCGTTTGGCGGCGCACTCTTGTTTGAATAGACATGTTTCCGGCACAATGGACACCGTAACGTCGACGTGTTCAGCATGTTCGACGCTGAAGCCCCCGTGGTCGGCGGTTCAAGCGCCATCCCGTTCGCCACTCGCGTCAGCGTGTCAAGGCCAATGAACGAGTCGCCAATTGACGCCTTCTGGAGGCACTGGCGTAGGCAAAACCGGTGGAACAAGTGGCCGCAGCGCAGCTTCTTGGCCTGCGTTGGCATCGACTTGAGGCAAATGACACACACGTCGTCGGCGACAGCGTCCAGCTCCTCGCGAGTCGCGTCCGGGAACAATTGGTCCATGTCCACCACGAGGCGGTGGTAAAACTTGACTTGCTTGATTTTCTCGAGCATGAGTACCGTCGCGTTCTTGACGTTGATAATCAGGATCAAGTCGAACAGGCTGACGCGGAACTGGTCAACACTGATGATGTACAGATAGTAGAGCACGAGCTGCACGAGGTAGAACCCGCTGAGCGCCGTCTGGAAGAGAAGCAAGTAGAACTCGCCATTCTCCGAGTATCCCTCGCTGCTCGACGACTCGTCGTCGTCGCTGAACGAGAGACTGCTGTTCCCGATATCCAGCATGTGGAAGCCGACCTTGACGCCAAGCTGCATCGTCTTGATTAACAGTAGAGCCGCCTCAAACCACGGCACGTTCGAAATCTTGTCGGCGAACATGTTCAAGTGCGAGCATCCGTACGCGAGCGAGAGGTTCAGGCCCAGGATAAGCGCAAGGACGCCGCTAAGGCCCCGGAGATCACGAATCGACGTCATCGGACGCGTGAGGAGCTGATGTACCAACACGTAACACCGCGAACATGAGTTTAAGCGATAGAAACAGAACGAGAGGAAGGATATACATCAAGAGTCGCGCTTACATGCTGGAAGCGCGCCTTGCACAGCGTCAAGAGTCCGCGCAGCAGGGTGAGCCACGAGAGCCACACAAACAAGGGGCCTAACGTCGAGCGGCCATCAAGTGACGGGCCCATGGTGCTCGCGAGTAGCAGACACCGCATCAGAACAAAATGGATCATTGTCTCCTTCGTTTGCTGTGGTAGCAACATGCACGTTGGACCGTCAGCAGTCAAATGACGAGCCACTCAGCATGGGTTCACAGCTTACCTGGAGTTCTTGCGTCCAGATCTGGCCAAAACAAAGGCGGCCGATCCCCAAGAAGAGGTGATACATCGTGACGAGCAGGAAATGAACAGCGATCTAGCGACGGAAGCGGTGCACAAACGTCAGTACTCGCTCAGCGAGACCACAGCAATCGCCAGCTTACCATGGCGCTCAGTCGGGAGCTTAGGAGCTCCGCTACGAACACGCGCAGCGCGAACAGCAGCGGCGCCGCGTTCTCATTGACCGTAGTCGTCTCCGCCTTGCCATCCACGCGGAAGCTCGTAGCGTCCCCAGTCTCCTCTCCAACCTGCGCGATTTCCACCAGCTGACGGCGCTGGGCCGGTGTCATGTCCAACACGCGCTGGTAGGCCGCCGCCGCGGCGATGGCGGTCGCGGCCACCGTCAGCAGCAGGTAGCGCTTGCTCGAGACGACCGACACCGTGTCTGTCCCACGCGCAACCTCCATGCTTACTGACTCCTTTGTGAGGGCTCTACCACGAGGACCGAAGCTCGCAACACACGCACGGAACGCCCGAGTCGCGCAGATCCCGATCGAGCGCAGCGATCGGCGAGAGGAAGCGCGCAGAAGCCGCCGGAGGAGCCTGAAGCCGCACACACTTTCTTGGGTGTGGTTCTGATTGTGAACTGGGGAACACGGGCACCTAAACCCATCCCACGCTTGTTCAACGTAGTGGTATGCAACACAACCAATATTTTACCGGTAAATATCGGTTTGCAACCGGTAATATTCAGTTAATGTTGCGTGAAGGTCGCACGGGAATGATGGTCGTCTGGAAAGGCAAAGTGCGCAGCGCGGCTTTGCTTTGCGACAAAGGAAAAGCACGAAAACTCGTACTGAAAGCAAGTACAAGAACGAGAAAAGCCATCACCTGCGACGACCGGCGCGGCGATCGATCACGATGGAGGAGATGGAGGAGATCTACTTCCGCGTGCACGTGCAGATGGTGCAGTGGATCCAGCGCGTACTGTCGGCCAAGGTGGGCGCTGGACAGCGGCGGCCAGCCATCAGGCGTGGTTGAAGAGGCGCGCGTTGTACTGTGGTGAGATCCGGCGGCTGACTCGGATGCTGATGTGACTGGCAGAACCGGGAGAGGCTGGAGCAGGCCATGTTCGTGCTGGTGACGCAGCTGCTGGTGCTCACGTGTCTGTTGCACCTGAGCTTCGTGAGTCCGCACGGTCACGCGGACTGTCTAGGCGGGTATCTTCCGCCGGAGACTGCGGGCAGCGACCAGTTCCGGCTGCTGCGAATCCAGGTAGGATGAGAACGTGTTGCTGCCATTATCAAGATGCTCATGGGCTAGAAGATGACAAGTGTGGCGGTATCGACAGGTGACTCCTGCAGAGAGCGAGTGGGCATTTGTGCCGGGCCCTATGCATCATGAGGAGCCCGCGTGCATGAACGCTTCGGCACCAAGCGAGCCAGGAGTGGTGTCGAACACGAAGCACTACCGAGACCTATCAACGGCGTACGTGTTCGCGCCGCAGAAGGGGCTGCTATCGCTTCTAGAACACGAGGACGAACTTCAGAACGAGCTGCAGATGGACACGCTCTACCTCCCGAGCTCGAGCGTGTGCTTCCAGCTGAAGTGGATTGGGGAGTCGGACTTCTGGACGGAGCTCCGTGACTCGTTTCTCGGATATGATACGATCCTGATGAACCACCTGGTCAAGCACTACGGCCCGCGCGGGTACTTCTATCACGAGTCGTCTAAGACTACTGTCGACCTGACTTACGGCATCTTCAATCCAGAGGAGGCTAGCAAGAGCGTACGTGATGGTAGTGACTGGCACGCTCTTTGACTGCGAGATCTGGGTGCTGATACTTTCGTGTGACGTGTTCCTTAATGTCGCAGCTCATCAAGTTCATCGCGTTGAAGTTCAAAATCCTGCACACGATCCTGTTCCTCTTCTTCATCATGACGGCGCTGGTGGCGTTCGTGCTCGTGGAGACGCAAAAGCGCATGATCACGTTTACAGGTTGGCCCCGATGTATCACAAGTTGCTTTCCTAGTCGCTTATGTGCTGATGTTGTTGTTGTGTGTGTAACTTTCGCTCATGGATCGCAACGCAGCACTGTTCCAAAACCGGTCGCAGCTGCAGATCCCGTTCGTGAACTTGATTGTGGCATATTTTGCCCAGTCGCTAATGTTTGTGCCAGTGCTGGTGAGTTGATTGTCTCATTCTTTCGTGATCTGGCATAAAGCTGACCCATGATGCCACCGCGTCTTTAGGTCGGAATGCTGTTCTTCCTGTTCGAGCTCTACAACGACCACCTCCTCGCGTTCGCCGTCATGAGCATCATGTGGGTCGGGGAGTCGTTCTCAGTCACCAGCGTACGGTGCCGGCTGTCCCAGGTGTACTTCCCGCCGCTGTTCTTCTGTCTCTTCACCTTCTTCCACCTCTATTTATTCTCGTTCCCGTTCGGGTTCTCGTACGTCGCCATGTTGACGATGACCGTGCTGCTCGCGCAGCTCATCCTGTTCTTCTGGAACTGTTTCGAGATCCCGGCGCTCAACCGCGGAGAGATCTCGGTCATGTGTCCCAGGGAGCCGTTCATGCTGTCGTTTTGACAGTGGCGAGCAGAACGGAGGAGCGTAGATATTTGTAGATGATTGTATATAAAAGTAGCTGAAGGCTTTATTTATGCCAGCGGTCGCGCCGAGATACCAGTGGGGCCTTCGTTGCCGGTTCTCGCGTGCGGTTGGAGCCCACGGTGCTTGCTGCCTCCTCTTGTCAGTGGCGGATTTGCAGTGCCGCGCTCGTCCGCGACCGGTCATCGAGAGCTGGTACGTGTTTGTTTGGAAGGTTGGACACCCTTTATTCTCGTCAACGCGGTGGAGATACACATGCGGTGCTAGCATCTAATCGACTTGTTGTCGTTTTCCAAAGGCCGTGAAGCGCGAGGCGTTTGAGCGATGGTAGTCCACGCTCTTCCGGATTGGCGTAGTCATGAACAAGCGCTCGCGCTCGACTTAAGTCTTATAGAGTCCGTGTTCCGGCGACTCGCGAAGCAGCGCCGGGAGTCGAATCAACAGCTAGAAGACGAGAGTGCCAGTGCCCTCCCAACCGAACTCGGCCAGCTCTTGTTCGCCAAGTCGGACGTGCTGGTCGCACTCGAAATGGCCGGCCAATACCTCGAGAAGCGTCCGCTGCTGCGAAGCCTCTGCTCGAGCATCGCGTGTGTGTCGAACGAGAAGGAAGTTCGCGACTTGAGAGGGTTCGTTCGCCACCGACTCAAAGAGCACACGATTTCGTGCGCCATGGTGAAGGCTAGACTGACAAGTCTTTACGAGACCATGCGAGAGAAGAAGGAGTTTGAGCAGCGAGTGCTGCATTTCAAACAGCAGGCGAAGGTGTCGTCTCCGTGGTGCGTCCGCAGCTGGAAGTGCATCGCCAAGTCCCCTTCGCAGTTCTATGGAGTGCACAAGATCCCACCGAAGCCTAAAACAGCTCGGCAGCTTGAGCTCGAACGACTCGCGATAAGCAGTGTCTCCCAGGAGACTGTGGCAGCGGTTTTGAGCGCAGTCTTCATCAAGCTGGCCCCGTCAGAGACTGCGCGCCCCGGAAGCAACAAAGTGTCGGGAAGAAGACTGCAAAGTCGACAAGACGGCGAGCTGCAGGAGAGCGGAGCTAAGCCGCTCAGCCGTGCACGTTACGCCAGCATATTGCGGTCGCGCGCAAAGTCTCAGCGTGATCAAGCGGAGCGGGAAGTGCGGGTCCAGCAGCTTCGCTTGCAGTTGTTTGCTCCCGACCTGACGTCAATGCGCATCGCAGACCCAGGGTTCATTCAGACACCGTTGGTGGTAGCCGACGGAGATAACGAAGAAGGTCAGGCGATATCAGACGATGTTAGCGAGCGCATGCAGGAGCTGCTGGCGCTCATGGAGGCGAATGGAGATGCACGCATCGCACGACAGCTTCTGGCTCACCCCATCCCTCGCTCCGGTTTCCGTCGTGCCGTAGAGCAGGCCAAGAACTTGAACGTGCCTCCCGATAACCAGTGGGACATCGTTAAGATCTGGCGCTCCGTGTACCGCACTCGAATCATTCAGGCACTGCACAACGCAATGGGCAACTGAAGCGTTTGAAGGCAAGTAGCATTGCTGTTGTCGAACGTGCGAGTCAGGTGCTCACTGCTGTGGCTTGACCTGTGACTTGTTTCTCTCCGAGTGATCAGGGGAATGATGCAATGAAAGACCGCAACAAGCGCAATCCACGGCGCTATTACCGCGCATATGGACGACTCCATTGTTGTTGTTGACCACACCGTCCGTGATGAAGTGATCCACTAACCGCCTATTCCCTGTGCTAGCATGCTTCCACTCGCTGAACTAGCGACGACTAATGCGTACGTGAAATGAACGGGAGGTGTGGAGGAATCCAGTCGCTGGTGCATGGCTCGAAGCCATGGGCGGGTGTTGAACCCGCACGCAGCAGCCTCGAGGATCAAGGCTCTCTCGACAGAGTTGCCTTCGGACCATCTCCGCATCGGGTCGGCATCGCCCCGACAGACGAGTAAGTCGGCGATCTGCGGACGGTTCAGAGTTATCGTTACCTGAAGCGGCGTTTTGGGATCGTCATCGGTACCGTCAACCACCAGCTCATCGTGCGAGAGCAAGAACCTGACTGCATTGACAGCCCCCCTCTCGCACGCGCGCATCAGAAGAGACGCGGCAGCTTCTTCGTTGCTGGCAGCACCGTCGCTGCCGTCCACACCAGCGTCTCTGCAGTTGACTGGCACGTCGCACTCGTCAACGAGAAACCGTAGCTTCTCAACGTCATCCTTGTCAACAGCAGCGAACGCTTCTCGCTCGAGCTGCGGGTGCAAGTGCACGGCGCGTCTGCTCCTCGCAGCAGCGTCAATGAGCGCCGCGGCGCTGTTAGTGGCGCTCAATCCTCCGAGTTCTGAAGACTCAAATGAGGATGTGCCAGCAGTGCCCATTCCGCCAAGCCAGTGGCGTCGGATCTCAACGAAGCACGCTTCGTGGCCCTGCAGGAGCGCCACGCGCCACGCTGTCCGCTGCTGCTCGTCCAGCACGGCAACATCGGCGCCGGCTTTGAGTAGCAATTGGACGGCACGCAAGTTACCGCCTGCCGCTGCCATGTGCAGCGCTGTGAAGCCTACAAAGTCTTGCGCGTCAATGATCTTCGCGCCCTTCGAGCGACTCAAGACGACCTCAAGCACGCCGGCAATGACTTGGGCATCCTCCACTGGGTGGTCAGCTTTGGCAATGCTGCGATCGAACAGCAGCGCTTCGTGCAGCGGCGTCCGCATCGTCCAGGCGTCTCGCTCGCTGCCAGTCATAAGAGTCGGGAAGAGCAACATCAGCTTGTCTACAACTGACTTGAGTCCGAGTCGAGCCGCGTCGTGGAGCAGGGTTCTTCCTCGCGGCGCCGAGGATGTGAGGCGAGCGTCGTCGGTTGAAAGGAACAGGTCGGTCGCCGTCATGGCCAGAATGTACAAGGCGATCTGCTCGTGACTGTGGAGAATCGCAAGCGCAAGTGCCGAGTACCCATCACGATTACGTGCGTAGACCAACTGCGGCGCGAGCTCGCAGATCTTGGGAAGCACCAGCGTGACGACTTCGCGATGACCGAACTTGGCGGCCAGATGCAGCACTGAGTTGCACCCCCGCTCGCTCAGGACGGTGATATCAGCGCCGACAGCGGCGTCTTCTTCCCTTCCGTCGGTACTATTCTCCAATCCAAAGCCGTCAAGCAGGTCAACAACAGCATCGAGGTTGCCTCGGCGCGCTTGGACCAGCAGGTCGCATTCTTGCGCTCGAACTGCTGCCTGTGAGCGCCGTCTACCAAGAAACCCTCGCACGATTCGCGTGATATGAGTGGCGCACAGCCAAGCTCGAGCATGAAGAGCGTACACGCGGGCGTAACGCACTGCTTGGCGTCCGAGGAACCCGCGGATGACGCGCTGGATGGACAGCGCGCACGCTTCTCGGACCGTACGTACCTCTTCGACGCGCATGACGACAACTCGCGCGCGTTGAAGCATCCCTCGAGCATGCTTTTGGATGGTGATGGCCGCAACGTGGCGTCTTTCAAGCGTCCGTCGCCGGCGCTCGAGTGCAAGCGCTTTCTTGGCGAGGAGTCGCTGAATAAACCACTGGAGTCGCTGCGCAGCCATCGTCTGACGACGGAGTACGAGCACACGCACGTGTTGTCGAGCTAAGTATCCGCGGTACAGTCGCCCAACAATCCCAGCAAGTATGTTGCGAACTTCCTGTCGTCTCCTCAGCATCGCCTTGCGTGTAAACGCTCTCGCGAGTGCCGCGCGCCATGCCGCTTGCAGACTGACAGCAGCATACGTTCGGTCTTCCCATTGTCGCTTGTGCCGCTCTGCTACCAACCACCTGTGGGCCAACCAGCAGCGAAACGCGCCCTGAATACGACATGCCGCCTCGTGCCGCTTAGCAAGCATGCGGGTCCGCCGGTCCTTTTCGCCAACGACGATAGCAGTGCCTCGAGTCACCCGGACGAGGTTGGAGCGAATGCGCTTGCGCATCTGCAGTTTCTCACGCATGTCTCGGAACTTACGGCGCAGGACGTAGCCCTTATACAGGCGCTGGATCGCGAGCGCCGCTTTGTTCTCAACCATGAATCGCTCGAGGCGGGTGGCGCGCAACTTCGTCATGAAGAATTGCCGCTCTTGGGTCAGCGCGGCAGCTTGGGTCGTCACCAGCTCTTCGGGCGTCAGACCAGAGTATGGTGAGTCGAAACAGTACGACGCCGCTGCCATGGCGGGGTCGGACGTCGATCCTGAGAGCTTGATGGACGACTTTGATGCTGAAGTCGGCGTGTTGGGACTGGTGGTGGCTGACCACGCTGCCTTGGTGGCGTTGTTACCACCAACGCGAGGGAGGATCAAGGCCGTTGTGACGACCGAGACGACGGTGCTGTACGTGCAACGACGCGTGCCGAAGTACAGACTGGGAGTGATGTCCATGCCCTCGTTCACTGTCACAATACGGGCGTGTCGTCTCTCCTCCTGCTCATTCAGACCAACAATGCGAGCACGAGGTGAGCTGAGAAGGTGATTCAAACGTGGTTCATTGCCGTACCTGGAGCTGGAGCCATTGGTGCTTGTCGAGGGCCACTCGAGGCATTCCAGACTGATCGGGGACAAAGAAATCGTGACGGAGGTCAAGCTACTCGCGACACCAATGCGTCGATCGGCACTCGGAATGACAAGACGCGATCATGGAGGGCGAGTGGCGCCTAGTCGTCCGAGCAAACGAACCGGTCAGGAGTCAAAGCCCAAACGGTCGCGCCTCCTCCTGTGTTGTTGCCATATTAGGACGTCGGAAACGGTCATGTCGATGTGAGCGAGCGCAAAGGCACTCCCTACGACTTCACCGCGATACGCAGGCACTGGTCGCCGTTGTCACCATGGCAGCGATCGGCTTCCGCATTGATACTGAAGCGCCCTCTTCTCCACAAGCATCGGATGCCAGTCCACGCGACGACGAGATGGAGAGTTTAGCAAGCGACGGCTTCATTGCGGGTCAAGCCCAGGTCGACGCAAGCGAAGAGAATGAAGACGTCGACGTGGCGCTCGAGCATGTGCTGCGGACGCCGTGCTTTGAAGCGCTCGACGGTGCTCGCTGCTCGTACATGTACACAATGCAGCTCACGTGCTCGAACGTGGTCTCGACTGTCGTCACTGCTCGCATCCGCCGGGCTGACCAGTCTTCGACAACCTCCTCCAGCATTCAGCGCGTCAAGGACGCTGTTCACGGCGGTGGCAGCATTGCGAATAACAGCGGTAGGCGTCCTAACCAAGAGGCAGATCCAGCATCAACCCTTGCCAGCGTGTACGCACCGCAGTCGAGCCAACCTCGTAAGGCGCCGCGACGCCGGCGAGCAGGAGCGACCAACAGCAAGTACCAGGCGCAGCTGCCGGCATTTCGACGCAGTCTACCGGCGTTGCCGATCCCCATCAGCCGCCTCAACCAGGAACTTCGACAGGTATGAACAGATCCATGAATGCTGCTGCTGTGTTTCAACCGATGACTGGTAGTCTCCGTTCTTCGGTCGGTAGGAACGAGATATGTTTATGAAGAAACTGCAACACGAGCGGCAGGAAAAGGCGGTGCTCGAAGCCTGGGCAGCCACCAAGATCCAAGCCTGCTTCCGCGGCTTCCGCGCCCGCCCACGCGTTGTCGCGTATGCCACGCGGCAAAAGATGAGCACGATCGCGTCGATCCGCTCCGAGGTGCCCATGCGACTCGCTTAAACGATATTGCTCGAGTCATACCATCGCTAACTCCCTCAATACTTGTCTGTGTGCTTAGCTTGCTGGCATGCAGGAGCATTTATTTCGAGCAACTGCTGCAGCAGCTGCAGCAGGACTCACAAGAGACAGCGACGAGCTCGCAGGCGACGACGGCCTTGAGCGAGGCGGTCAGGAGCAGCAAGTAGTTGGCAACGCGTCCAGTCCCGTTTCACCGTGGCGCAAAGCCATTGACGACCGAGCACAGCGTAAACGCGAGCACAAGGCCCGGTGCGAGCAGACGCACCGCGCTGCCACCCTCGTACAGGCATGACTCGCCCTCGTATCATGGTGGTTAGTCCGAACTTTGCAGGTTTGACGTGATGTAGCTGCGTGCTGGACGTAGGCGTGTGTGCGCCGGTTCCTGGCGCAGGCCGGCTACGCGCGGCTCGTGGCACGACACCTGGACGAGGCGTACCTGCGCGCGGTCGTCAAGATCCAGGTTGGTACCCGCATGCCGTCCTCTTGTGGTGTGTACGCAACTAACCAATTGAACGGACGGGGCAGGGCGTGTATCGCGGCTATCGACTGCGCTCACGCATCCACGAGGTCGTCAGCCGCGTCCAACAGCGCGCAGCGCTCCAGATCCAGTGCCTAGTCCGGTGCGTCTTACTGTCGAGCTAAATCACCATGTTACTGAGTCTAACGCATTTCAAACAGTGGCGTCCAAGCGCGCGAGCGTGTGTGCATCATGCAGTTCGAGAAAAAGTGCCAGGAGCGGCGACGAGCAGGATTTCCACTCGAGTTCTCGTTGCCCACACGCACCGGACGCGACGAATTGCAGCCCTCCGCTGTCTTGACACTCCGCTCTCTGTATGAGCATCGCAAGTCGCGCGCGAACCTCGAGTTCAAGACGCCCAAGTGGGAGCACGAGCAGTTCTACCTGCACATCCATGTAAGTCTCACTGTGAAGGTGTTGATAGCTGCATGTACGAGTCCAACGTAGCGTTGCTGACCCTGGAATGGTGTTTGAACGCTTCCAGAAAGTGGCGAGGAAGCTGTTTGCGAACCAAGCGCGCTTCACGTCGCGGTTCGCTCTGCTGCTGATCCCGGCGGCAACCAAGCAGCGACTGGTGGCGAGCGGGAGCGGGAGCAGTAGAAACAGCGCGCGCGCACCGCTGAGGACGAGCTCAAGTCACGCGGTGTCCCGCTTGCGATCGACCGCCTCGTTCGTTCGGCTAAGTGTCGGCCTGAGATCAAATGTGGGTGCCAATGAGAGCGGCGGTCGAAGTGACAGCCAAGTGAAGGACTCCAACTGTCAGCCGCTGCCTGTGTCGTGACCAAATGCTGCAATCGATAAGTGAGGTGAGTTGCTTGCTCATGTAAATGCAGGCATTACAACTCAAAA
>JAASGW010000274.1:0-37490 GCA_023334395.1 Phytopythium sindhum
GTTATATGCATAAAACCTCACACATGCAAATATAAAACCTACTTCTCTGATATATAAACCTTGGGTTCACTGAGGTTCAACCCACAGACCTTGAACTTGAAGTCTTGATGAGAATGTTCTCTGTGATGTGATTGGCTCGCACCTCTCATTTGAATCTTAGTGTCGCGTCGTGTCGCGTCACTAACCCAGTTCCCAAGAGCAGGAACCAACATTCCGCACATGATTGCGGCCAGTGGTCATTACTTCCAAAGTCACTCACTGCCTGTGCCAGAATGGTCCGTGACATCACCGAATGACGTCACTCGGGTATCGATAGCGATACCGGTATCAAACCGATATTTGTCACCCACGAGGTATTGTTGAGGCGGTGTGTCCCACACAACCTGCCTCCATGTAAGGGCCAGGTGGGGCCCATTACACATCGAGTTCATCCATGTCTTTTTCGTACTGGTGTACTCCAAACCCAGCTTACCAAGGTCGTGGCCCTTCAGGTCGCGCGGCTTGGCGGCCTTCCCGATGAAGAGCAGGAGCAGCTTGTCGCTGCCGTCAGCGTTGACGGCCACACACAGCGTGAGCCGGTTCTCCTTGGCCTTGTACCCGACCACCGAGAGCTGCCGCGACATTGTGGATGGGGCATCCACCTGGTAAAAGAAGGCGGTCTCATTCATATTATAGATGTTATGGGGCACGCACAGGGCGGTCAAGCGGCGCATGTCCGTGCGCCCGGCGACCACGGCAGCCGGATCCACGGACGCCGCCCCGCCGTGCTTCCTCTCGCTCTTGATATCGTACCGCTTCTTGAAGCGGTGATGTCATCCCTTCGAAAAGCCGGGGCGCTTGTCGGCGGGTAGGTTGTGCGTGACGGCCATGTACTGGACGAGGGTGATGACGGCGGCGTCGTTCACGGTCTTGATCTCCTTCTCCATGAGGTCGAATTCAGCCGCCAGCGTGTCCTCGTACGCAGCGATGACGGAGTTCATGATCTTCTTGCGGCCATGCGCGGCCGGCGAGAGCTCGCGCAGTGCCTCGGTGCGCGACAGGAGCGAATGGATGGCGGACAGAGCGGGGAGCTTGGGGAGGTCAAAGCCCTGGTGACCCAATCAGCGTGTAGCTGTAGTGTGCGGCTGCATTGCCGCAACCGCACACAGCTTTAGCTTCTCGCTGATAGTAAGTCGGATGTACTGCCTCTTCGGTGGTGATGGCATTTTTTTCAAGTGATGCCCGCTTGCGTTATTGCCGCTTCATTTCGCTAGTCACTCCGAAAAATAATCTCTTACCTCGACCGTTCATTCCGTGTTGCCATTGAACAGCTCGCGCATCCACTTGCGGGCAATTTGAAGCTTGCGCATCTTGAACACCAGCCAAAGGTACGAATTTAAACTATTACTCCGTGAAATGCCCATCCCATTTCGGATGTAAGGTTATATCACCGGCGCAGTTTCAGGTTTGCCAGGGAGAACTGTAATGTACTATAGTCATGTAGAACAGCCCTTTAACCGTACCGTACTAGACAGATAAATACTCCCAAACCGAACTTAGCCGGGCTTATACTGTAACCTGCGTGTGTTGAAGCTGCAGAGAACCGCGACAGACTTGTTCTCGCCGTTTCTCCAGCAGATCAAGCGAGCCCAAGCAGGCGATCAACTGATAACAACCGACGGAATTCTGCCGCGCATGGCGGACGCGCACGCTGCCTACGTTGCCGTGTACTGCGTGATCGTGCTCGCGGTGTTGCTCGTGGTGCTGTTTGGCTATCGCGCGTGGCAGCAGTACCGCCTCACGATGCGCGAGGCGCTGCAGCGCCGCCACGACCGCGACCTGGAGCGCGGCGACACGCCGGATCATACAGACAACTACTGGAGAGGCCCGCCGCCGCCACGACTCGACGATGTCTACCCGAAGGCGCGGCCAGTGGTGCACTCACCGAACCACAAGCCTATCGCACCACTGCTGCAGCCGGCGAGGCCGTACGGCGTCGACCGGACTACAAGGCCAGCGACAACGGAGCTGTAGATATTATGAAGGGGGATGGCGTTGACGTAGTTGCGACTCCGCATTGGACGGAGAGGCGAGTGGTTATTGTGAACGAATAAATGGCGAGAGATTTTGATGACGAACTAAATTGGCATTTGCAGCGCCGCTGCAGCAGTGGGTCGCATGTCTCGCGACCAAGACGCTCGCAGCTCCACACACCACTCCGTTTAACCACCCAGCGAGACAGAATACGCCCAGACATGTCATTGCCGTTCGCAGCGCGCACACGCCGTCGTCCGCTTCCGAAGGAATTCGTCTCCATTCCCTATCCTTCCGCGACTTGTGACAGCAACTCTTCAGTGCAGCTATGCACCGACGTGTATACTTTTCATATCACTGTATACCACCCGGTTCAGTATACACCTGGGTGGCCTGATGGATCCGATCGACCATCACTCCTTTTTCGGTTGCCCCCTCGAGCGTCCCTCCCCCCTCTTTTGCCTCAGTCGACCTTTCCCGATACTCAGTCTCAGTATCGAACGACCGCGACCGATTAGATCGAGAAGCACCAGCGGGCGAGAAAAGCCGGGCGACCCGACCGACCGAGTGACCGACCGAGGAACCGACCGACGGAGCGAGCGCCATGGACAAGTTCGCGCTGGATAAGCTCAAGAATGCGGTCGACGACGCGTGAGTGGGCGTGACGTGGCGCTCGGGAGGAGGTTTACGTGGCGGGAACTGAGGTGTCTGTGTCTATGATGTGTACGAGCAGCAAGAACGCCGTGAAGGCCAAGATGGGCACGGACATTGAGCGCAAGATGGAGGAGGCGCTGTCCAACAAGAACTGGGGCGCGTCCAGCACGCTGCTCAACGAGATCGCGCAGCTCACATACGACTAGTGCGTTCGTGCCATCAATGGGAGCGTGGGCTGTATGAGATGCTAACACTGGCTATGGCGTCGGGTTCGATGGTGCAGTGAGTCTTATCAAGTGATTACGCGGAAGATCTGGGAGGCGACCGACTCCCACGCGCGTCAGTGGCGAACGGTGTTCAAGGTGCGCGGCTGGACGCGTTCTATTCGGACCTTGAGCAGGTTGAAAGCAGAGCAATCGGCTGACGATTACGTGCATGACGGCGTTGGTGGACAACACACAGGCGTTGACCCTGCTGGATCATCTCGTAAAGAACGGCACGGAGCGCGTGGTCGAGAACGCGCGCGATCACATGTTCAAGCTGCGCCAGCTTTCGGACTTTTCGTACCACGATGGATCGGCTGACAAGGGTGCCGGAGGTGCGTTTGTCGGTCTATATGTGCTACATGTGCATCAGCTGACAATTGCTCTGATGCTGTTTTTATGGTGGCCAGTCCGCGAGAAGGCCAAGCAGATTGTCGACATGCTAAACGATAACGACATCATCCGCGAGGAGCGAGAGAAAGCGCGGCGTCTGCGCGACAAGTACGTTGGCATTGGTAGCGGAGTGGGCGGCGGCTTCGGTGGCAGTGGGTACAGCGGAAGCAGTGCGTACAATGGCGGTGGCGGTGGCTACAGCGGAGGTGGTGGCTACAGTGGCGGTGGCAGTAGCAGCTACTCCGGTGGTGGCGGTAGCAGCTATTCCGGCGGCGGTGGCGGCGGCTACAGCGGTGGTGGTGGCTACAGCGGTGGTGGCGGCTACAGCGGTGGCGGTGGCAGCAGCAGCTACAGTGGCGGCGGTGGATACAGTGGTGGTAGCGGTGCTTCTGAAAGCCGAGGCTATTCCAGCAGATATGCCGATGAGCAGGACGACTACAGCAGCAGCCGAACCAGCCGCCGCGACAAGAGCCGAGGTATGTGTTGCAATGGCGAGACTGGTGGATCAAAGCTAACGACGTACATTGGTCATGAACAGACGAGCCGAGCGATGAGTCGGCATCGGAGGACGATGTACGTTTGTGGGTCAGTCACTTATCTCCCGCATCTGCTCTGTGTACTAATTGAGGCTGATTTGTATGACAGAGCCGATCGAAGCGTCGCACTGCTTCGTCCAAGCGGAAGGCCAAGAAGAAGGAGGTGAGGCTGCGCACGATGAGTTGTCATCCGGTTCGACATACAACGGTCTGACAAATCGAACTGTTAACCCATCCACATCGAGCAGGAAGCGGAGGCTACTGCGACCACGAAGGGCCCGTCGACAACGCCGTCTCTCCTTGACACGGATTTCTTCGGCTCGTCCGGAAGTACTCCTCCTGCGGGTGCGTTATTGCTGACTGCCCTTGTCCGCGCATCTTGGAGCTGGCCTCACGCTTTTGCTTAAATATGTTATTATCTAGCCCCCGCCGCTGCGTTTGACCCTTTCGCTGCGGCTCCTGCCGCCCCTGCCGCCCCTGCTGTTCAGCCTGCATTTGCTGCGTTCGGTGCTCCCGCCGCAGCGCCCGCAGCTGCTCCACAGCAGCAGCAGGGCTTCAACGCTTTCAGTGCTGCTCCGGCTGCTCAAGCGGCGCCGCAGCCTGCGTTTGATCCCTTCGGTGCTGTGGCTGGTGCTCCCGCTCAACAGAGTGGCGCGCAGTTTGGATCGTTCTCGAATGCTCCGTCTCAGCAGCAAGGATTCAATGCCTTTGGTCAGGCCGCTGCGCCCATGTTTAATCAGCAGCAGCCGCAGCCTGGCCAGTTCGGAAACCAGTTCGGCATGCAGAACCCCATGCAGCAAGGCAGCATGGGAATGCAAGGCTCGATGCAGGCGCGCACGGCGTCGAACCCGAACGTGGGTCAGCAGTCATCCGCCCAACAGAGGACCAACAGCTCCAGTTTGAGTCAGCAGTCGGAACCGAAGCGCAATGACGCGTGGGGCGCTGGGTCATCCCTGTTTGATCTCAACAACCTCAGCTCATCGTCATCCAGTGGCATGTCGTCCAGCGGCTTGTCGTCAAGTGGCATTCGTCCGGGTCAGCCGGGCAACAGCGCTAACCAGAACAGCTTCAGCGGGCTAGACACGCTCGCGGGGCTGCCGAGCAAGCCTGCGACCATGGGTGGCGGCATGATGAACCAGATGGGTGGCGGCATGATGAACCAGATGGGCGGAGGCGCTGGCATGGGCTCCATGAACTACGGCATGGGCATAGGCATGGGCGCCGGCGGTATGAACATGGGCCAGCCTGGAGGAATGGGCTATGGCCAGATGGGCCAGATGCCCATGGGTGGCATGCAGCCTCGTCCGATGATGGGCATGGGGATGCAGCAGCCCGGCATGGGCGGCATGATGAACCAAAGCGGCGGATTCAGCGGCATGCAGCAGGGGCAACAGCAGCAGCAACAGCAGCAGCACAACCCATTCGGCAGCTTCGGCACCTTTTAGACCCGAAGGCGTGGACATGTCGACGAGTATGAGAGGGACGGCGTCGGCTAGGAAGGAGAAGAGGGTAAGTCCAGGCTTCGGGGTGAGCGATGATATGGGCGATAATGTCGAAATGCACGAAGCGAGAAAAGCCAATGAGAGACGCAGGTGCTGCATCCAACCACACGAATGCGAAAGCGCTCGCGACGCTATTATCATCACCTGCCTACATTGAAAGTCCGCTACAACCAAATCACGAAAAGATCGCACCAAAGGGTACAAGAAGGCGACCCGCATACTCACTCACGGCCAACACATCCTCGCCCACCGTCTATGACGCCCGGTCCAGCCACCACAATACCAATAACTAAAGCCGCGTCCAAATGGCGACGCGGTTCTCGACTTGATCACTTCTCCGGATGCCCCAGCGATGCCTCGGGGCTCTCGGGCGGCTCGGGGTCGGGCCACGCCTCCTCCATGTCCTGGTCGTCACTGTCGCACCGCTGGAACAGCGCGCCGCTGCTGTAGGACTTGAATATCCGGCTGCCGTGCTCGTCGGCGTTCTCATGGGAAAGCATGTTGACTTGGCTCGATGTCTTCTTGAGGCTGCCTCCGCCCTGGCGGCTCATGGCGTTCCCCGACGCCGCTGGGGCCGCGGCCTCCTCCACATGCACTGACTTGCGCTTCCGCATGCCCTCGGGGCACTTGTTGAGCACGCTAAACGTCGAGGACACGCGCAGGTGCTTGGGTATGGACAGCCGTACTCGCGGCGACGACGCAGGGATGGCTTGTGTGAGTGATACCGCGGCGACCGACACGGATGGAGACGGGTGCGGCGCGATAGAAGCTTCCCCCACCGCCTCTTCTAGCCTCGTGATCTCCACCTCGTCCACGCTAACAAAGGTCGTTCCGAGAAGCGATGCCGCCCGAGGTTTCCGACTTGGGAAGTCCGACTCGGTGTCTTCATCCTCGTCCGATCCCACGACGCTCGCGCTCCCGAGTCGTCGCCGCGCCGCGGCTACTTGGTTCTTGAGCCGGAGTTGCTTGCGCAGCATGTCACGAGGCTGCGGAGACGACGGAGGGGTCGACGGGCGCTCGCCGGGCGGCAGGCCGAACACCTGGAAGGGAGGCGGTCGCCTCCTTCGGCGAACTCCTCTCCCACCGCAGCGGTACGCGTCTCCATGCTCGTCAAACTCGTCCTCTTCTTCCTCCTCGTCGTCTTCCTCGCCTTCTCCCTGCTGCCCCGCCGCGAGCGATCCAACCGCGATGCGCGTCAGCTTTTCGCGCAGCAGCAGCATGTCTTCCGGGTCGCTCACGAGCGAGTTGCGCCGTAGCGTCGAGCGGATATTGACGTGGTGCTGGTTCCCGACCGGGGACGCCATGGGCATCGTGCTTGTTCGGTCGCTCGCGGGAGTCGTATCCGCGCTGGGTGTTCCGCCCTTTCCTGTCTGCTCCGAGTCTCGCGAGACACGCGTCGCTGCCGCCGAGGAGTCGCTAGAAGCCGCTCGGGAACTTCTTGTGACTATGGGGTGGCGTCTGCAGCGCTGCTGGCTGTGGAGCTCGCTGAGGCGTCGGTTCCTTCTGCGAGCAAGCGTCGGCGCCGCCGCTGCTGCTGCTGCTGCTTCTATTCTTTCTCCACAGCCTTCTTCCGCCCGACGTGTTCGATGATCATTTTTACGCTTGGATAAAGTATGGGGCGGGGCTGTTTCGCGGGATCGCCAGGCCAGGCGGACCCGACGCGATTTGTAAAAAGTCAGTTCTTTTCAGTGAATCAGGAATTGCTATTCTACGATTGTGCGTATTTATGACCAGTAAGAAGCGTAGTTTGTGTTCGGGTAGAGGCCACTGCTAGGGGACGGGGAGCGAAATTTTCAGAA
Source organism: Phytopythium sindhum (assembly GCA_023334395.1). Classification (NCBI taxonomy): domain Eukaryota; phylum Oomycota; class Peronosporomycetes; order Pythiales; family Pythiaceae; genus Phytopythium; species Phytopythium sindhum. The sequence continues at coordinate 7,161 of JAASGW010000274.1, forward strand.
ACACAAAGCGCAAGCAATAGATCGCCCAAGATTCAGTTTTAAAATGTTCCATTGGCTAAAAGTATGGTTTTGTTCTGCCATTCCGGTAGATTTCAGTGAATCAATGCGCAAAATCACATTGAAACTTGTCAAAAGATCTCGAGCCGCGCGTAATGGGATGCCGGAACAGTGCGAAAATGGAAAAAGCGCCGCCCGCGACCTTTGGCGCGCGTTTGCCAGTGCACTGGCGCCACTCCAGCGGACGCCGCACCGCGGATCGAATGACTCTCGAGCACTCGTAACGTCGGCGGTCAAGCGCGATGGTTGCTTTCGTCATCGGCAGACGTCCGACCACGTGATGCGGACTTGAAGAGGCAAATGGAAGCTCATCATCGTCTAGCCGCACGGCGAAAAGTCATTTGGTACTGCTGCTCTGTGTGCATTGGCTTGGTTAGATGGAAGGCTAGCGCGTCTTGAGGGTATGACGGCTGCTAGCGCTTCCTGGCTCGGTTGAGCGCCTCCATGACCTCTGGTGGCGGCGTCAACGGCGGGTACGCCACGGTCTGGAACGACGACGCGTCGAGCTCCGCGTCGCTGTAGGACGACAGCTCGTTGCCATCACCTCTAATGCTCTTCCGCTCGTCATCGTCAGCTTCGGAGTTTGCGTCTCCACTGTTGTCGGCAATGCTGCCGTCCGCTGGAGCCTTGGCGGCACCGAACAGCCATTCCTGGGGGCACCACATCGACATAACACGGAGTTAGATGCACCTCCACGGGATCCCAGCACCCTTGGCGCTGTCACGAACCTTCCATGTCGAACGAGTCGGTGGTGGCTGAGAGGCTGGCGGTGATAGCAATGGAGCAATGTTTGCCTCTCTATCTTGGCTTCGCTTCTCCTCACGCCCTTCCTCCTGCTCCAATCCAACGCATTAGTTTAGAGCATCGCGTCCATCTCCGCGCATGAATGCTCATCCATTGATACCTGCTGCATTTGTTCCGCTTCATACTCCTCCAGGATGCGGATTGTCGCTCGGATGGGATGATCTGGAGCCATATCGTCGAGCTTGTGACGCAACGGAGAGCGCGTCTTGAGGTTGCCGAGCGCGGTCAGCCCGTACGAGTTGGTGAGCGACGTGTCGATACCGTACTCGATCAAGATGGCCACGCACTCGGCACTCCCGTCCCAGGCCGCCAGGTGCAGCGCAGTTTGTCCGCTCGCGTTGACAGCGTTGAGACTCGCCGCGCTTTGCAGTAGGAACTTGGTGCACTCATAGTTGCCCTGGGCACACGACGCCAGCAGCGGCGTGTTGTCTTCCTCATCTCGAGCCTCCAAGTCCGCGGCAAAGTCGCACAGCAGCACCACCGCGTCCAGGTCCCCTAGCTCGCACCTAGCACACAGCAACGAGACCAATCAGCACAGTGAATGCAAGCGTCAGAAGGCAGGCAGTCGACACTTGCGCGAGGTGCAACGGCGTCCCTTTCTCCGCTGGGTCGCGCTGGTTCGGAGAGCTGCCAGACAGCAGCAGCGATTGCAACCGCTGCAGGTCACTTCTGCGGATCGCGTCAAAAACCGACCCAGCCGTGCGAGGAGCGGCTTGGCTTGGTGCGTTCCCCGTGTCGAAATCACGCACCGCTGCGCCCACCTGGCCCAGGTTCTCATAAAAACGGTTCCAGACGGCTCCGACGCGAGAAGGTGGCGTTCGGCCGGTGTTTCGAGCGTTGCTATCGACGTCATCGCTGTAGTCTGTAGTCGCAGACCCTGTGCGAACTTCTTCTCGCTTGACGCGACGATTGATGATGCTTGGTTCGGCGAATGTGACCTGTCTGGGTGGCTGAATCTCATGTTGACCTCGTTGGTCTTGATAGCTGCGGTCAGTGGATGGGTATGGAGAGTGACCTTGCTCACCGAACGCGTTGGCAGCGTCAGGGTACTGGACGTAGCGAGCAGGCGTCGAAACCTTCTTGATTGACCCGCTCAGTCGTGGATTCTTCCTTGGCCGGTCGACAAATAGCTGTGTCTCCGATGTGCTAGGCGCTGAAACCGCTTGGAGCGCGTACAGCGACTGCAGAAGCGAAGCGTTCTCGTCCAGCGACTGCTGTAGCCTGTCGTGCATTGCGTCTTCGCTGTGAGCGCGCTCCTTGCGTTCCTTTCTCAGCTTCGCGTGGGCGTCCCGAGCGATGGACTCGAGCATTGCACAGCGCACTATTGTGGCCACGAGCGAAGCGCGCATGGCTTCGTGCTCATAGGCCTTGGACGCCGCGTTGGCTTCTACCTGGAGCCGCATCTGCTTCTCCTGCGCAGTAAAGCGTGATGTCAGCAATGTTTAACGAGGCTGAAAGCCATGCAACCACGGTGTGATACTACCTTCTCCAACTCATTATTGGCAGCTTGCAAGCTTGAGGATAGCGCCTGGATCTGCGTGTGATTGTTCTTCTCGTTGCGCTTCTTTTCCTAGAAGAGCAGCAACACAATAACAACAATTCAGTCCAACAACATCATCATTCATTCCTCATATGATGACAGCAAGACGACTCACCTGAAGCTGGTCCTCGAGCGTGCTAATCGCGCGTTGGGTTTCGTCAGCGAAGCTTCGCAGGGCCTCGAGGACCTCATGATCACAACTCTCTGGAGTTGGAACGATCGACGCGAGCAGCTTGTCCACGTCGTTCTCGCTTTCTTCATTAGCAGCATACGGGTCTGTCGCTTGAACCTGTGACGCGGTTCCATCTTGAGCACCGCTCACAGCACCAGGGCTCGGTTGAACACTCTGAAGGAGCTGCACGCATTTGACGCTGTTCTCTAGGATAGCGATTATTAGCGGCGATTGGCCCTGGACATCTTCAATCTGAGGATCGGCTCCGTGATCAAGTAGAGCCTGAACAGCCTCCGCATTGTCGAGTTTGGTCGCGATATGCAACGCTGTCTCGCCCTCCGCGTTCTGCTGGTTCACAAGTCCGTCGCCAGTGGCGTCGAGAACTTCACACAGCACGTCGTAATTCCGCGATAAGACAGCCAGGTGCAAGGTCGAGTTGCCATTGCCGTCTGTCCTCTCAGGTGAGGCTCCACACTCCAGAAGGGTTTTGGCAATACGCGAGTGCCCGCGCTGACACGCGGTGAGCAGCGGCGTGACTGTCGTCGTCGAGTCAACTGCAGCTCCGTACGATACCAGCAACTCAACAGCAAGCTCGTTTCCAGTCTGAGCAGCCATGTGCAGCAGCGTGACGCCGTCTTTGTTCGCAGTGCTTGGATCGAGTCCTTCGACCAGCAAACGCTCGAGATACTTTGCTCCGTCCGCCGTCATGATAGCCATAAACGCTCCCTGGCTGAGCTCCGGCGTTTGCGGTCGCTGCCAGCGGCACTCCTGGGTGCACCGGTTGTAGTAGTACGTGTGCCCCGAGTCGCTCATGCACGGCATCCATTCTTGCTCTTCCAGGTTGATCGAGGGCGCTAAACTCATGCTTCCAGCCGCTTCTGGTAGCATCGAAGCCTCCGTACCGACACCTACAACACTCACAGTAGGCGTGGTCGATACGAACGATGGTGTTGTTGCAGCCACGGACTCCTCGGCTCGTGTGCTGGGATGAACAGTCGACAGGGACGATATCTGTCTGTATCCATGAGCTGCGTCCACGGCTGCTTCAGTCTCGTTTCCTACTGCATCGTCGAGGCTGATACTTGGTACGTCGCTGTCCTCTACCGCCTTAGCAGGCCGGAGTGCCTTCGGTGGTTCGTCGATCTCATTGCCAATCTGTAGAGTCTCAGCAACCGTTGGTCCGCATGAAAGTGGGGCGCTGCTTTCTGCCGCGACGCAGGGTTTTTCCTCTTGCAGACCGTAGTCCATGTCAGCGTCCACAGGAGTCTCATTTTTGAACTCCGGTTGGATTGCCAGCCCACATGGCCCGCTTGGCTCTTTCTCGACGTTAGGGAAATGCATCAGCGATTTGTCTTCTTCTGCCATTTGTCGACCGAGCTGCTGACGACTGCTAACTGGAGCTCCGCGTTGCGCCTCCTTTCCATGTACAATCCCCACCGAGGGCCTCCCTGACGCCGCTCTCGGTGCTTGCTGCATCCGCTTCCCGCTCCGTCGAGTGCTCGCCCACTCGTCCGATCGCGTTGCTTGCGCTTCGTCATCATCGTCAACGTCTCGCTTGCTTTCTGCAACCGGTTCCAGGGGATACGCTTGCAAATGTTTTTCCAGCCGGGGCTGCTCGTGCGATTGGCTTGACGCTTGCCGATAGAGTTGCACCGGGGGCGGTGGGGGCGGCGCCGCATGCATAGACTCCACAACTGTGCAGTCAGCAGCCCTGGTGTCTTCACTCTCGTGCTCACCCTTGTGCTCTTGGCGTGTCGGTATCGTGCTGTTATCCTTCCCTTCCTCCATCGCCTCTTCGAGCACCGCTAACCCAGCCATCCCGTCGCCCTGAAGCTTCTCCAAGGCGCCCGCGCCCACCAGCAGCGCCACGGACTCCCCCTCTTCCCCTCCGTCGTCTCGCTTCGCGTCCATTGCGACCACCTTCCACCTCGACAGATAGAGTGGAAATGAACGCTAAACAGAGAGAAGCAATGCATATAACGGCTCGCACCCCAAGCGTCACTTCAATTCGCTCACCACTTCAACCCACGCGACCGTAGACACACAACGCCCTTAAATACGTACACAAATAAATAAGTAACCCCGTAAATAGTTGTTTGCTTGTCACGTACGACGTTATACACGGGCCATACAGCTCCTCACATCCCGTAAATAAGATCATACTGAGTTTCCAGGCGCTTGCGGCAACTTTCGGATGCACATCAGTATCACGACGCGAGGTGACCATGCAGCTGCGCGTGCTGACGTTCAACGTGTTCTTCGAGCCCGTGGGGCTCGCGCCGCGCATGCGCGCGATCGGCAAGATGATGGAGCGCATGCGGCCGGCGGTCGTCGGTTTCCAGGAGGTCACGCGCGAGTCGCTGGCGCTGCTCAAGGCGCAGGTTCGTGTCCATTGCTCACCGCGCGACTATGACGACTTGGTTAACGTTCACACGTCTGGTGCGATCGGCAGGCGTGGGCCAAGTACTACGACTGCAGCGCGGACGTGGCGCGGCCTTTCTCGGAGGCGTACTTCGTGGTGCTCTTCAGCGCGCTGCCCGTGCGCGGGCTCGAGACGCTGCCCTTCGCCAACACGGGCATGGGCCGCGAGCTCGTGCTCATGCAGGTGGAGCCCGCGCCCGGACAGTCGCTGTTTGTGGGCACCGCGCACCTCGAGAGCCTGCCGCAGTTCGCGTCTGTGAGAGTCGCGCAGCTGCGCGAGTGCCTCACAGTGCTGCGCGACCGCGTCAACAACACCGACGGTGAGGAGGAGAGCGGGAGGAAGTGCGCGACCGAGTGCCTTGGCGCCGTGTTCATGGGCGACACGAATCTGATGAGAAGCGACATGGCCCTGCTGGACTCGCGCCTTGCCAGTATCGCGGACCTGGAGGTCGAGCCAGCGCGCACAGGGCGGTCCAAGTGCCGCGAGTGCGTGGAGAACATTCAGCAGGGGGCCACGCGCGTTGGCAAAATGTCCAAGGAGTGCCTGCCCAGCGGCAAGACGCGCGAGATCCGCCACTGGTACCATGAAGCCTGCTTTGTAGACAAAGCCAGTGAGGTGGAGAAGCAGTTTGTGCGCGAGCGCTCGTCTGAAGCTAGCGAAGAGACCGCCGGATCACAGCCGTCGATTGGCTTGGTGAGTGCGCAGGCTCGGAACGAAGAGCATCCTCGTCGTGGCATCTAATGGCACGCTACTGATGCATTGTGTTTATCACAGGCGACGGCGGGTCTGCCTGGTGGTTGGACGGACCTGTGGCTCTCTGTCAAGGGCAACACAGAGGAGAACGGGTTCACGTACGACGGCAAGACGAACGGGCTGATCAAGAACCGTTCCTTTCAGAGCCGATTGGACCGCATGTACTTCTACCCGGGCACGACTTCTCTGCGCGAAAAGTTCTCGTCCGACTCGTCCAGCGTACTCGAGACCATCCAGATAGTGGGCAAGCACAAGATCTCGGACGGGCTCTGGCCGTCGGACCACTACGGGTTGCTGAGTGTGTTTAACTTTGACGACGTCGACGACAGCCAAACGCCAGGTTCCAAGCGCGCTGCGCCCAGCGAAGGAGACGATGGTAAGCGCAAAAGTGGTACGCGAGCTGCGCCTATTGCGATCGAGTAGTGCAAGAGCTGGTCGCAGCTTAGTTGTCGTTACAACGCCGGTTAGTTCACGAGTGCGGTGGCAATGCCATCGACAACTGCTATTTGCTTCTGTTCACTTATGTGTAGCACCGAGCGCCTTCGAGCATCCTGATCGACCAAGAGGGACAGTTTTGAGCTCCATGAAGCTTCGCCCGCTTCAGTATACGCCTTGTCGAGAGGACAGCAGCTCATCACTATCGTCACCGTTGTTGCCGCCGCTGCGGACGCCGCTCTTACGTCGCATCTTCATGAGTCCGGCGGTGCCGCCACCAACAATCGAGTCCGAATCGTTGTCGAACGACAGCATTCCCTTCTTGGATGCGGCCGGTACTGAAGACGCTTGGTCGAGCCAAATTGGGAGCTTCTGCTGTTCATCCTGCAGCAAACTCGATCCCTGCGCTGATCTGTCGCGAGGAGCAGTGACGACGTAGTTGGCGTTCTTCGTGTCGAACATGTCGTCGTCATCATTCTGATCCTGATGGTTCGCTCCGCTCGGTCGCCGACTGTTGCCTGGCGCGGACTGCGGAGGAGGGAACACGTCCGCCATAAGCTGTTTCTCTTCGACTGGGACTGAACGAGGCGGTCGCAGCGCAGCGATGCGCCGCACATGCGACGCGCGACTCCCACGGATGACGTTCGAGCCTTCGTTGTCATCCAAGTGGTCCGGATTACTCGCGCTGCCAAAATCTTCAGCAAGCAGCAACTGCACCCGCTTCTGGAGTGCTGGGGAGCAGCCAGTCTGGATAAATTTGGTCACTTCTGCCTCGCGGGTGGACTTGAGGTGCTGCATGATTCGATGCGCTGCGGCGCGGATCGTGGGGCTCGGATGCGCGACTGCGGAGCCCAGGAATGGGACGAGGTTCTCGACGCTAAGCGAGTCGGCGGACTGCTTGGATAAGGAGGAGGACGCGGAAGTACCGCTCGACCGCCGCCTGCCGAGGTCTGCAGTCGCGATCGCGTCTTCCAAACGAGCAGCCTCCACTAAGTACTCATGCAGCAGCTCCAGCCGCAGCATGAACTGCCAGCGCAGCTTGGCGACTTCGATCTTGCGCTCTTGGGCGTTGCCAGTGCCAGCCGCAGCTGCATCTCGCTGCTCCGGCGCACTCAACAGCGCATTACACACCGCGTTCTTGCCGACGCTGTGCCTTCCGGCGACGAGCTGGAGCAGCGGCTTGACTTGGGACCGCACGCGGACGCTCTCACTTGCTGCCTGCTGCACAACACTGCGGACTGTCGAGCCCAGCACCAAGTGCACGCCCCACTCTCCCCACGGGATCGCGAACTCAGTGGTGATAGCGCCACTACCCGGTGGATCTACGAGCAGACGCAGTAAATCAAACGCTGAGAGACACACGGACGGAACGTTGTCCGCGAGCAGTTGCTTGGTGAGCAGACAGCAGATCTCCCATGATCCCTTGAGGCTCGGCTTTTGCGGTGAAGCCAAGAAAAGGGCAATGAGCCTGTCGACGCCCTCGCAGCGCTGAAAACTAGAAGATGAGGTCAGCATGTCTGTGATCTCGCTCGAGCAAATGGCCGAGAACTTGTGCGTATCGATCGCAACGGGCTGCCTGCGCGCACTGTCCACCTCTGGCCGTGTCGTGTTGCTACCGTCGCCGTCTTCGTCCGTGCCGGAGGGCAGCGCCTTCTTGATCTGCACAATGCTACGCGATATGGCGTCACGAATAGCGGGCTTCGCCTGCGCTAGCAGCCCGTTCAGGTCGACGCAGTTGTAGGCTTCGTCGGCTCCGCCGCTCGTCACCTCGAAAACGGTGATATACGTCGCCACGGCTGCGTTCCGGACGTCGACGTGCTTGTTATCGAGCGCGGGGCCGACCAGACTTAGGATGAGCTGCATGTCTGGGCGTGATGGCGTCATCGCGCCTGCTGAAGCGGCAGTGCTACTCGCGTGCGCTTCCTTAACGAGGATGGTTAGCAGCTTCAGCAGCTCGCCAATGATTACAGCGGACGACGCGACCGAGGAGGACGACGCAGCGAACCGCTGGTACTTCTCCGACAGCATTTTGCACACGCGCGCGTGCCCAACGTGGCTTAGCGATGCCATCGAGTGCAAAAGCGTGAAGCAGTCCTGTCGAATGCGCTGCTTAGTGTCGCCAAGCTTCTGGAGCACAAGACCAACGACGTTCTCGAGGATCTCGTCCACGAACTCGTGGCTCGACGTGATGAGCGGCAGGAAATCGGTGGCGATCACCTGGAAAAGTCGCAGCGAGCATTGAAACACGCGCGCAACCGTATCGTTGAGCCCCAGCTCGAGTACGTGCGCCAGGTTGCGAAGCGTGTCGAGCGTTTTTGGTAGCGCCTGCCCCGGTGGGATCTTGCCGTTCGCGCAGCACACGACCTGCCGCTCGACTTCGCGCACCGCAGCCTCACGCTGCGCCCAGGCCTTGTCGAGGAGGCAGCGCACGATCTCTTCGCCGAAACCTTGGATGATGGTCGCAAACATCTCCTTTTGTTCGCTCGTAAGTGCTGTTCCGTACGGCAAGGGGGCTGATGCAGACGAAGATTGCCCACCGCCTCCTCCACCAGTCGACGATCCCGATCCAGCAGATAGCGACGCGCTCGAAAGCACCGGGCGGTGCTTCGTGGACGACCCGGACGCTGTTGGGGGTCGAATGCCACTGGATGTTCCTGGACGATTAGTCGAAGCCTCGCTGGACATTTCAAAGTCGTCGACCTCTTCCATCAGCATGTCTGCCTCCAGCGCTCCTTTCTCGACAAGCCGCGAGATGAGTTTCTGACGCGAAGAACGAGCTACCGCGTCTAAGAAAGGCATGGCCGCGCTGCGAGCCGCCTGGAGCGCGTCAGCGATGATCTGCAGCGCAACTTGGCGCACGCTTTGGTCCCTGTGCTCACAAGCTTGCAACGCCGGCTGGAGGACGTTTTTGATCGGCAGTGCGTGCTGCTGCTCGTCTTGGGTCGCGGTGCCCTCTTTGACGCCGAACTCCAGCAGCAGTTTGGAGATGAGTCCGAGTTTGTTGGCGAGGTACGTGGCAGAGAGCGCCTGGGGCGACGCGTTGCGGTCGCACGCGATCATCTCCTCCAACAGCATCTCGGGCCCGATGGAGGCGAACTGGCGCGACAGCAGTAGCAGCGCGTCCTCCGTGGTCACGTGCAGCCTGCTCTTGGAGTCGCCAAGCTTGATCAGCAGCCGCGGGATCAGCGGCCGGATGAAGTCGTGCATGACCGCGACGTCCGGCGTGCCGTCGATGGCGTTGTTAAAGTTGATGGCTACCTCCATCAGCAGCGTGACGCCAGCCTCGAAGACCGAGTTGACTCGATCCTGCAGCGCCTGAAGCAGCGCCTTTTGCAGCGCCTTGGCGAGTGGGCGGACGTCGTTCCCCTGCTTCTTGTCGAATGACAGCAAACGTGCCTCGATTTGGTACTGCAGGAAGCTCAGTCCTTCGACTCGAGGGGCCCAGGCGCTGGACAGCATGCACCGCGTCGCCTTCTCGCCGAAACACGCGACCATGTCGCCCACTTCTTCGCGTTGAGCGTCGGAAATGGGCTCAGCGTACGGCAGCTCGTCCTCTTTCTGGGCGTTCTTGGAGCGAGGCGACAGGGCCGCGAACGGATCGATGAACGCGTTCGTCGTGTCGCTCGATGCGCCCGACTTGGTGATCGACAGGTCAGGAATCTCGTTACTTGCGCCGTCCGTCTGCGCCGATGTTAGCCGCTTGCTCTGCTGCAGCGCATTGCGTAGCCCCGTGTTGATCTTCGCCTGGATCGACGGCTTAAGCGTCTGGTTCTGCTGCTTGAAGATCGACTCGGTCCAGCTCTTCATCTGCTCGTACATTTGCTCCGCCGTGCCCGTCATCTCTGTGGTGAGAACAACGATCAACAGGTTCGTTTAGAGCGGTGGGTGAGCTTATCCACTGTGGGGTGGTTCATGTATAGTTGGTTCATACCTGACTGTTCGCATCGGATGAGGATGCTTTGGACGAGCAGGTCGATCGCGGCGCTCCGGACGTGGACGCTCGAGTTGTCTAGCCCCTGAAGGCTGACCTTGATGGCCCCCGCGAAGTGGATCCCGCTCGTGGCTTCATCAAGCCGGTACTGACTCGCAATGGCGTTCAAGACCTTGATTGCGACGAGCTGGTGCCGCCACGAGCTGGTAACACTCGTGACAGACGAGCTATGGCCCTCATTAGCGACTGATTTTGATGGTGACAAAGCTATCGACCCGGCCGATTCCACGGCTGTGAACATCTGAGAGATCTGGGAGGTTACGAAGCGCGTCAACTCTGCGCTCTTGCAGATCAAGAAGAGCAGGGAGGCGACGGCCTCGCTCGCATCCTTCTCGTTGGACCCGGCGCCACGGTTCATGAGCGCAGAGGTGATCCGCTGGATGAGCGGCCGCTCGTTGTGGAATTGCGGAGTGTGAAAGCTCTTCTCGTTCATGGCGACGCCGAACGCCGAGCGTAGGAGAGTCGTGCAGCACGCGGACACGACCTGCGAGACGGCGTCGTGCAACGAGCGCTCGATCATGACGCTCGCGGCGTCGAACAGCTTGATGGCGTTCTTGACGTTCTGCGCGCTTTGGAAGCACAGGTTGGCGTCGTTGATGGCGCGCACGCGCTCCTTCCAGTTGGAGTTGCGGAATCCCTTGCCGACGTCCGCGCCAAACGCGTTCTTGACCAGCGCGACTTGCTCGTAGTCGTCCGATGTGAACGAGTCATCGGTGTCGTCATCGGCGCCCCCGCCATGTTCAAGCTCCGCTTCGTCGCCGCCTGCGTCTTGCTGATCTGGGTACTCCGACGGCAGGAGCAGCGGAAGTATCGACACCGGCGCGACGTCTGCGGGCGTTTTTCCCTGGTCGTCACATGCGTGGACATCCGCGCCGGCCTCCATGAGGATCTTGACGATGTCCGGGTGGTTCTCGGCGCTGGCGAAGTGCAGTGCCGTCTTCCCGTTGCGCCGTGTGCCCGCCAGCTCGGCGTTGCACTCAACGAGGAAGTTGACGACGCCCTCGTGGCCCTTGAAGCATGCGATCTGCAGTGCCGTGAAGATGCCCTGGTCGCCGTCGCGGGGCACGATCTCGGGCCGGTCGCTGTAGTCCGTGTCGATGTCGGCGCCGTTGGACACGAGCCACTTGACAAGCGGCAGCTGCCCGCTGCTGGCCGCGTAAAATAGCGGCGTGTGGCCGAACGTGTTGATCTCGTTCAGGAAGGCGTCCCCCATGCCCTCGCACATGAGCAGGAACTTGCACGCGTCCAGGTTGCCGTTGTCGCAGGCGTAGTGCAGCAGCGAGTTCTTGGTCTTGGCCTCCACCAGGCCCTTCACAACCTCGCGCGCGCCGCTCTCATCCTGCAGCAGCCGCTGCAACAGCTCGCTTACCGCCGTGAAGTCATTGTGCTGCGCCGCCTGGAACAGCTCCTTCTTGGCGAGCGCGTCCGCCATCAGGGACAAGACCACGGAGAGAAAGGAGTCTGCCTGTGAGTATGAATGCGCCCGCTCGGTCGATGATTGCGGCGGTGCGGTCGCTCGAGGGGGAAATGCCGAGTTGTGGCGCACCCAAGATCCCGACAGGTGCGCCACTCAACCAACGGGCGCGACTCATCGACACGAGGCGACAGAGAAACCCTGACGGTCGGTCGGCTGGTCGATTGGGCGCCTGTCCAAGGAGATGCCTCAAGAGGAAACGGCACTGCTATAAATACTCTGCAACACGCGTGCTCCGCAACGCAACAAGCAGTCCCAGCGTTGCGTTCACGGTTGTTGCAGGTCATCTGATGCACACCAGTTACCTACCTAGTCGCGGCCTGGTTCACGCCCGCGAACGAGATGTACTCGGCGACCTGGCTCATATCCGGCCGTGACGCTGGCTCGGACTGCAGTAGCATGCGGATCAGAGATCGTACGGCCGCGCTCGTTGCGAGTGGCAGCATCAGCAGCAGGTCGTGAACGCTGCGGGAGGAGAACACGACCGACGAGTACTTCGCCGACGGGTTGGACGTCGCGGCAGCGAGCTGGACGTGCTGCCAGAGCAGCAGCGCGTCGCAGATCGCACATCCAACCATCCAGACGTCCGCTTTGGGCGAAATCGGGCGGCGATCGAGCGCCTCCGGAGGCGCGTAGTTAAAGTGCATGCACTCCAGGACGTTCCCTTGAGCAAGACCTTCGCTGTCATATCCAGCCTTCCATGCCAGCAGTCCACCGATCTTCACCTTCACGTGCTTCGGCAGCATTGTGCAGTTCTCAGCGTCAGAATCGTCCGAGCAGACGTAAATGTTGTCAGCCTTGATGTTCAAGTGCAGCACTCCAAGGCTGTGCATCGCGGAAACTCCAGCGGCGACGTCTCGGAACACGGTCAGGACGTGCTGCTCGACTTGTGCGTACGCATTCGCGTCACCCTGCTGCCTCTCGAGAATCCATTGTCGGTAGAACTCGAGCCACGAACCGCGAGGGAAGAACTCGGTCGCGACGAATTGCATCGGCCAGCACTCGACGAGCATCCCGGACCCGGCAAAGTTCTGGAAGCTGCGCTTGTCCACTAGTCGCATACTCGCCACGAACGGGCTGCGGAGACGCTGCTGCAGCAACTTCAGCTGTCCAAAGCTGTAGTTTGCCTCGCTTTCATTGCGATGCGGCAGCTTATAGAGGACCACGGACGTCGAGACGTCTGGTGAGGCGTTGTCCACCATCAGCAAGACCATTTTCTGCGACGAGGGGAGCGACAGGCAGCGCTCGAAGCGCAGGTTTGACAGCAGCGGCGGTAGATTGACACAACGCTCGAGAATGCAGACGTAGTTGTCGTTCGCGGCCTCTTGAAAACGGAGGGCAGGGCGCTCCAGACGCCGCTTGTACCTCTCGAGCTCGATTCGCATGGCTCGCTCCTCTTCAAATAGTGCTCGCCTGGTTGATTCTTCGGCATGGAACGCGTTCTCGATGATCTGCATCGGGCTCAACCCTGTCGTAGGGTCTGCGCGATGCAGGACCGAGTCCTTTGTCGTCTTCCGCTTACGCCGGCGGTGAACTCGATGGTGAACGCTTCGCTTCTTGCCTTCCTCATCGTTTTGCTCGCTTGTCATCGACTCGATGACCACTAACAAGGTGTGCAGGACTTCGACCACCGCGATCTCGTTGTCATCTGTCAACGTCATGAGCTTGTACGACACAAAATCTTGCTCTCCAGTTGTAGCGTCCTGGGCTTCTTTAGTCGGGAACGACATAGGAGATGCGGGTGGTGAGCCAACACCGTCCGTCGTCTCCGTCTGCTCGTCGATGCTCGAGATTCCACTGACCATGCGGACTTCAGCCTCTTTAAGACGGAGCTCGAGCAACGTCGGCCACTCGTCTCGATAGTTTTGCTCCGCGTCGTCAGCCTCGTTGCGCGCCAGTTCCCATTGGCGCCGTCGACAGAGGCAACAGTACAAGTCCTCGCCTTGAGATGCTTGGATGAAGCGGTGGTGGTGGCCCTTCTCCCACTCCTGCTTCGGCTGGATCAGGCTGTCTCCTTGAAGCCACGGCATTCCTTCCGACGCGTCAGAGGTCATCGATCGAAGCAGGGCAGCTCTCTCTTGCAACTGAGCCAGCTCGTGCTCCGCCTTCTTCTTGGAAACGAAGCCCATTCGCGCGCGCATGACACCAGTTCCCGGTCGGAACGCTGCGGCCTCGATTGCCGCGTCGATCTCGTTCTCTGCGTCATGAACTGCCGACTTGATGCGGGTGTAGTAGTCCCAAGCCTCCTCAATTATGGAGACGAACTCGCGAAACTCCAGCGCAGTGACTTCGCAGTCGTTCTGTCTTGACGATGCGAAGTTGACGATGAACTGCTGTAGTCTTGGGGAGGCCAGAAGCTCTCCGAGACCTTTCACGACTGCGCAGTACTGCTGAACCTGCGCTCTTCATGGTCAACACGAGTTTCAACGATGAGATTGGAGACTTTCGAGAGCAGTTTAGTGCAGCAGAACGTACTCGTGGGCGAAGATGCCGGTGATAACGCTGACGAGCCGGATCTTCCCACACTTGGCCGCATCCATCATCTCAAACGTGGCTTGGATGGCGCTGAGTCGCTCGTCCTTTGCCTGTCGCTCGGCGGCCGCGAGCTTCTCAGCGGTTTCCGGCTCCAGCCTTGAGGTCGCGAGGACTGCCTGCGGTGTTTGGCTTGAGAGCAGCAAGATCTTCTGCTTCAGCAGCTCGGGAGAGCACTGGATATCGCCCAAGAGGTGCTTCACCAGCTCCGTCCGAAGCTGCAGCAGCATGATCTGCTGTCGCTTGAGCGACCGGACGCGCAGCTTGTGCTCTTGGCGCTGCTTGCGGCCAGCCCGCCGCTCTTTCACGCGCTCGGCCTCGAGCTCGCGCTGCCACTGCACCGAGTCTTGAGTGGTGAAGAGACTGTCGGTGCGTCGAAGCTTTGCGTCGCCCTCGAGCTCATTCCCCTGCATTATGCCGGTAGAAAGCGAAACAGGAGGTAGCACGAGCTTCATGTACTTCTCGGCGCTGATGTCGTGCCGCCGCTGTTTCCGCTTCTGGACCTTGGCGTCGTTCTTGCGGCGACGAGACTCGGCAGCTGGGGACATGAACATTTTCTTCTTGTCCTTTTTCTTCTCCATGGTGGCCGCCTTCCCTGGCGACGCGTCTCGGTCCGAGTCGTCCACCGCGTCTACGAGCTTGACGACCGTCTCCACCACCCCCACGGCCATCGAGTACTGGCTGTACGCCTTCGCGTCGACTCCACCGTCACCACCCGGGTCTGCCAGCGACTTATGGGTGTTAGAACCACCGCAGGTCGTTAGCGCAGGGCTCTGGTCGTCTTGGTCTTCGGCGGTGTCGGGCGGCAGCTCCCACACGGACTCGCCCGTGAGGTGGTTGTAGAAGTACAAGTTGCCGCCGTTGTCGAGGAACGGCTCCCATTTGAGCGCCATGGGGGCCTCACCGCTCAAGCGAGGCCGCTCTCGGGGCACCGACAGAGTAGAGAAGAGCAACGTGAACAATGGAGAAGGAGGTCGATAGAAGATTAGAGACATTTAGTGCTCTGAGCATCAAGTTGAAGCCACAAATAGCTCTTGGATTTTGATAGGCACAAAGCATTGGAAATGAAATGTTCGGTTGTCAGATTGCAATTTTCGCCAAACGCCAAACGCAAATTTCACATTAGAGTGCCAAGTGATGATGGAGGCGGCGGCCAGCGCATCCGCGGGGTCGACGCTGCTGTCCTTCCTGGTGGTCGGCGCGCTCTGGGGGTGCACCAACCCGCTCATCAAGCGAGGTGCGACCTGCTCACAGCGGTGCGGAGGCTTCTGGTGGTGCGGTAGAACTAACCAACCTTGCTTCCTGTGGGGACAGGGAGCTCGACGGAGCTTCTGTACGCTCGGCGGGACAATTCGCCGCGCGAGCTGGGCAAGCAGGCGCTGCACCTTGTCAAGAACTGGCGGGTAACGTGCACTTCGTCGCAGTATGAGGGCATCAAGCCGGAACAATACTCACGCGCATGTGCTTTTGACGCTGGG
The DNA here is from genome assembly GCA_023334395.1 of Phytopythium sindhum. Taxonomy (NCBI): domain Eukaryota; phylum Oomycota; class Peronosporomycetes; order Pythiales; family Pythiaceae; genus Phytopythium; species Phytopythium sindhum. The sequence goes on from JAASGW010000274.1 coordinate 22,819, forward strand.
CAGTTCGTGCTCCCGTTCGCGCTCAACCAGAGCGGCTCGGTCGCCTACGTCTTCCTCCTCGGGTCCACCGGTACGTTCCGTCAAAAGCCCATTGAACGGTAGAGGCAGCTTTGATGCTGACACGTCGTGTGTGCGCGCGCGCAGAGATCTCCAACGCGGTGCCGATCTGCAACTCGCTGACGTTCGTGTTCACGGCGCTGACGAGCCGCCTGCTGGGCGAACGGCCCCAGCGTCCCGCATGTAAGTGGCGTTGCCATCTCTGATCTAGGGAAAGCTGTCGCTGCGTGCTAATTGCGTCGCTGATGCTGCGTGCTGCGTCGATCTCGGCAGGGACGTATGGCGGCATGGTGCTCATTCTGCTGGGCGTCCTCATCTGCTTCCAGAGCAAGTCGGACTATTAACATGTCTGTGTAAATATCATTTGTTAGAGGTACATAGTCTTGATTTTAATATATATATTTACAACCATATTATAATTATATTAACTTTTATAACATATAAGAGTTAATTGTTGATAGAAAACGGTACCGCCAGCGAAACCAAGAGCAACAATCACATCCGCAATAGCACTGGCAATGAGCTCGTCGGGGTCGGACGCGGAGGACGAGGACTACGTGCCGGAAGGTCCGCGCTGCGCTTCATGGCGTGTCTGCGATGTGGTCCCCTACGTCTGTGCGGCCGTTGATCCCTCCTGTGTGGTTATCGCAGGCGCCGAGGCGCAGGAGGAGAAGCGGCGCGACGAGTGGCCAGTGGATGCGAGCAACAGTGGCACTGGGGAGCGCGCGACGACCTCCGCGCACGTGTCCAAGCTCTGGCAGGACATCAACGAGTCGACTGGCGTGTCCAAGAAGGCGACTGACAGGACGGCAAAGGTGCATGCACTCTCCAACCAACGCATGATAGAAGGAGGGTGCGAAGGCTAACGACTGCTTGTGCTGCATGGACAGCTCTTGAGCGCGCTGACTAGCGGGCGGCAGGAGAAGAAGAAAAAGCGCAAGCTGCGCGAGTTCCAGTTCACGGTGCTGAGCCTGGACCCCAAGCGCTCGCGGAAGGACCTAGCGGACGCGGACGCGGGCAAGACAGTCGAGGAGGTCGTCAAGTTCGCTGGCGTCGAGTACAGGTCCGTGTGCGAGGTGTATTGAGGTTGACGAGTCGACAGCAAAGGAAGAATGAAGCTGACCGCTCTATCATTGATTCCCGCAGCGTGTCGAAGAAGATTGGCGCGGGCGCGAGCAACTCGGGCATCGACAAGGTGCTGGCGTCGCTGGACGCGCCCAAGAAGGTGTCAACGATCGAGAAGACGTCGATCGACTGGGACAAGTTCAAGGAGAAGGAGGGCCTCAAGGACGAGCTCGCGCAGTACACCAAGGACGGGTACATCGAGAAGCAGGAGTTCCTGCAGCGGCTCGACATCAAGCGGTTCGAGATCGAGAAGGCCGAGCGCGACAAGCAGCGGAAGCTCCAGCAGCAGCAACAGCAGCAGTAGGCGAGGAACTACAGTAAAATCAATGCACTTACGTGTAGATCCCTGCGCCTACAGAGGTGCAACACCCCGCCCTTGGTCTTGTTAATCAACCTCCATGGGGACCACGTCCGGCGCCGCGTTCTCTTCCGCTGCAGCCTCTCTAGTGGCCGCACCATCCTCCGCCGCGTCTTCATTGCCGCGCTGGTCCTGCGTTCGCCATCGAGATCAAACATTCACGTTAGACGAGTACAACTCGCATACTGGTTGGTTGTGATGGCGCACACCTTGTCATCGGCGTAGAACTCAGACTCGTGATGCCGCTTGCCGTCGTTGTCCGTGCGCGCGTCCGGGTCAGCAGCGTCATCATCCTCTTCGCGAAGCATGTGCACAGGCGGTGCTTGGCTCATCTGGACGCTCGGTGCCCCCGTGAGCGCGCGCAAATTCTCGAAGATCTTGATCCTGCGAGTGTCAACGCGATTCATGTTGGTCAACTCCGCGGGCTGGAATTTAGACAGGCAAACAAGTCGGCAACGTACTTGCAGTCCTGGAGGTACTCCTTTGAATTGGCGTTCTCGAGCTCCGGGTCCGGTTCCAGGTGGAGCTTGAACGAGGGCGCGTAGAACTCAAAATAGTCGTTGTACGGGATGTTGTTGGACACCGGCTCGTCCAGCAAGATGGACGTCTCGTACGCCCAGGCGCGAGACACGTTGCGGATCGTGTATCCTCCGCCACCAAGCACCAGCATCGGCAGCCCGAAGCTCTTGACGAAGCTCACGCATTCGCCGTGGCCCTTCGTTGTAACGTTGAAGGAGCCGAGGCGATCGCCCGTCAACGAGTCGGCACCGCACTGGAGCACGACGGCCGACGGCTGGAAGGACTCCATAACCTTCTGGATCACGGGCTTGAAGATGCTCTCGTAGCTCTCGTCCGTCATTCCACTCAGCAGCGGGAAGTTGACGGCGTAGTACTTGCCATTTTTGGCTCCAACATCCTAAATACGTGTCATCGATAAGGTTAACATAGCGCGTATGTCAACGTGGAGTCCAAACACCCATACCTTGATGTCGCCCGTGCCAGGGAAGAAGTCGCCGTACTTGTGGAACGACACCGTCATCACCCGGTCTGTCACGTAGAAGGCTTCCTCCACACCGTCACCGTGGTGCACGTCGATGTCAATATATAATACTCGCGGGTGATACCTGCCACAGATACAGATAGACCACGTTCCGTCAGTTTCAGAATTCAGCGCGATTGTCGGGGACTGTCGTACTTGAGCAACTCCAGGATGCCGAGGACGATGTCGTTGACGTAGCAGAAACCCGAGCCTTCCGACTTTTTTGCGTGGTGCAGACCGCCTGCCCAATTGATCGCAATGTCGCACAGACCGTGATTCAGGCGACTGACCGCGTCTGATACACAGCAACGAGACAAATACCATTAGATCCGACACAAGTTGGAGAATATACCGCGATTCAACACACCCAGCGTCCCGCCTGAGTAGATCTGGCAAAAGTCGAACAGTCCGTCGAACACGGGGCAGTCCGTCAGCTCGCCGAGGTTGTCTACATGAGGAAATACGGCAGCGATTAGCGTTCACTCTTGGCTCCACTATGTTGTGTCGGGAATCATCGACACAACGAAGGAAACCATGGCGCTTGTTCGCTTACACTTCTGGAGTTCCGAGTACAGATCCTTCTGGTTCGAAGGGCTGACGCGCTGGAGGAAGTCGACGTAGTCGGCGGCGTGGAACGCCTTGATCTCGTTGGGGGACGCCCAGTGCGGCTCCTGCAAGATAAACAAGCCTCGTGCATTAGTCGCCAAGCAACGGGCTCGATAAGTCATCCCGCGAGGGTACTCGACGCAGCACACGTACAAAGATGTCCATCTTCCGGTACAGGTCGTAGTTGACGACCAGGTGGTGCGCGAGCTTCATGCGGTGCGGCTTCATGGGGTGCCCCGGCCCATAGTAAAAGTGTCCCTCCTCCGCTGCGCATCCATACCAGATATACAACAGAGGTCAGCAGCGGTAATGCATCAATCGAGGCACTCCAGCTCTCCCTCCTCTAGGCCTATTCCACCCTCGCGCCTCGACCGAAAGGGGTCGTGACCCCTCGCGCCGAACGCTCGAGGTGATCGGCGCCGAGGGGCTAGGAGGAGGAGACGAGCGCCGTCGCTCACAAGCCAGAGATGAGGATACAGCAGCATGAGAAGGCGGTGCGACGTACGGTGGTAGAAGTAGGAGACGCGCTTCTTGGTGGCGCTCGCCATGGTCGCCGCCGGGTCCTCCGCTTCGCCTCGCACGCTCTGCCTTCCCAACTTGGAGCGTCAAGGACTGGCAGCAAGAGCGAATGTCGCGGGTAAAATGGGGGCGTTGGCCCTCTGGAATTTTATACTTTCGCAAGGAGAGGATCCGGTTAGTGCAGTGATGTGCACTAAACCAGCCCACTGCATTTCTGGAAATGTCGGCGCAGGTGTCAATGCCATTTACCGGTTGCAGCAGGGCTCTCCATTTTCATGACCTAGCCAAGACTCACCAGCGCGTTGATTGCAGCCTCCACATCGGTGTAGTGCTGCCGTTACTCGTCGATCTCCATTGGGATAACGTCTTCAGTGCCGGCCTGCTGGTCAAACTGGTTCTCATTTCGCGAGCCGTCGTCCTCGTTGCCGCGTTGGTCCTACCAGCAGACAATGCAATGCGCTTCATTAGTGGAAGCACACCGGACGAGTGTCCGAGAGTAAGATCGCGCACCTTATCGTCACGGTAAAACTCGACGTCGTGCTGGCGCTTGCCGTCGTTGTCAGTCCGCGAGTCGAAATCGACAGCGTCTTCGTCTTCTTCCCGGAGCATGTGAGCAGGCGGGGGAAGGTTCATTTGCACGCTTGGGGCACCCGTCAGCGCTCGGAGGTTCTCGAAAATTTTGATCCTGTGGATGCCACACGGAATAAGGGCAGCTCGGTTGGTATGTCCGCCATGTGACCACGCCACACAGCAGGTCAGCGTACGTACTTGTGCTTTTCGAGATATTCCTTCGTGTTGTCGTTCTTCAGCTCGGGGTCCGGGTCGAGATGGAGCTTAAACGTCGGTGCGTAGAACTCGAAGTAGTCGTTGTAGGGGATGTTGTCAGAGACTTCTTGGCCGACGAGGATCGACGTCTCGTACGCCCATGCCCGCGACACATTGCGCATTCTGTAGCCTCCGCCACCGACGACGAGCATCGGAAGGCCGAAGCCTTTCACAAATCGCACGCACTCTCCGTGACCTGTTGATGTTTGGCAACAGCAAGAACACGTCAGGAAATTAGTCCAAGCCGTTGCGAAAGATAATCATAATCTGCTCACCGTGTGTTGTCACATTAAAGCAGCCGAGGCGATCGCCTGTCAGCGAGTCAGCGCCACACTGTAACACGACCGCAGTCGGCTGGAAGGTCTCCATCACTTTCTGAATGACCGGCTTAAAGATGCCTTCGTAGCTTTCGTCGTCCATGCCGCTGTGCAGTGGAAAGTTCACTGCGTAATACTTGCCCGCTTTTGCTCCGATGTCCTGCTCATCATCGTCAGTGAGTCACAAACATCGTTCAGCTATGCATCCAGCTCATGGCCATTTCAGTGAGTCAAAGGCGAACCTTGATATCTCCAGTCCCGGGAAAGTAGTCGCCGTACTTGTGGAACGAGACCGTCATGACGCGATCCGTCACGTAGAAGGCTTCTTCGACGCCGTCTCCATGATGAGCGTCAATGTCGATGTACAGTACGCGAGGGTGGAACCTTCAGCACACGAACAAGCAGGTTAGCACGGAAAAACCCAGGAGCTGAGTGCAAGCGCATTTGAGTTCGTACTTGAGCATCTCCAGGATCCCCAACACGATGTCGTTGACGTAGCAGAACCCAGATCCCCCAGCTTTCTTTGCGTGATGAAGCCCGCCAGACCAATTGATCGCAATATCACACAGGCCGAAATTTAAGCGGCTCACCGCATCTGAAACAGTCAACATATCCAGCCACGATGCAAGTTAGGCGCCGAGCAGACCATTGACGCTTTGACGAAATTCGAGCTGGTACCTAGCGAACCGCCAGCGTAGATCTGGCAAAAGTCAAAGATCCCGTCGAAAACTGGGCAGTCTGTATCGCTCGTCTCGCCAAAGTTGTCTGCACAAACAAACATGCAACACAGTCCGCCACTTAGCGCCATGGTGCGAATGCAAAACGGCCGCAGAGGTGAACATTACATTTGGCGAGGTCCGCGTTCATGTCGCGCTGGTTGGCTGGGCTCACGCGCTGCAGGAACTCAATGTAGTCCGGCGCGTGGAACACCTTCATCTCCTCAGCCGATGCCCAGTGCGGCTCCTACGCTCACGCCACATACCGGTATGATCAATCCTCCGCTCCGCATGGAGGGGGCCATTTCCTCATCCAGCCTCTGCGCTCTTCTGTGCACGAGTACTCACGTAGATATCCATCTTGCGATAGAGGTCATAGTTCACGACCAGGTGATGGGCCAGCTTCATGCGGTGGGGCTTCATCGGGTGGCCCGCGCCATAGTAGAAGTGCCCGACCTCCGCTGCCCGACGCAAGTTCAAAAGAGAGACGCGTACCGCACACACAAAGAGGGCAGATCGTTAGGAAAAAATGGAACACAATCAGCCACTTGGGGGCAGTAGTGAGATCAGATTCGATCCGATCCGATCCGACTTGAGCAATCAATCGGTCGCCGGCGCGGCGAACACGCAGTAAAGACAGCGAGCCGCGCGGCTAGACACGGCGCGCGGCACCGCATCCGCCGCCGGGCACGGGTGGTGGAGCACGTACGGTGGTAGAAATAGGAGACGCGTTTCTTGGTCGCGCTCGCCATCGCGCCCGGCGCCTCTCCTCCCGTCCGCTTCGCTGCCGCCGCCGCCGCCTTTCTCGCTTGTCGCCCGCGCTGCTAATGATCGAGTGACACGCCCAAGGACATACCCAGCAACGCAACTCAAGCTCAGGCGCAGTACCGTCGCCAGAGTGATGGTCACCTGAGGGAAAGTACAACGCTTGGCGGAGCTCAATCACTTTAATAATAATTTGATAAATAATATTTAGGTTCAAGTTGATATTTCTGAATAGCAAAAATATGTTTATTTCACCTCTGATATAGTATATGTGGCCAATCAACGTATCTGCGCATCCGTCTCAAGTCTCTCTGGTTTTATTAACAAGCCGAATAGTAGACCGCACACAATTACGTCCCCCCGTCAGTACGCTGTCTCCGAAGGCTCGCTGCCTCCACACAGACAGCATTCCCCAATTCGCCTAGGCGGCACCACCTCCTCAAAACCGATCCACCTTCACGACCATGCGATCTTTCGCGCGCGTCGCCTCTGCCCGCGCCACGGGCGTGGCGGCGATGCGAGCCGCGTACAGCACGGGCGGACCGGCGGCCAAGAAGACCGTGCCCATCCACCCGGGCGTGGCGCTGGCTGTGGGCGGAGGGGCGGCCGCCGCCGTGGTCGCCGCCTACAAGGGCGTCGTGCCGCACGAGTGGGTGATCAAGCAGCTCGCGGATCCCATGATGCCCGTGGTGCGGCTCTTCCCGCCCGAGACGGCGCACCAGATCGCCGTCAAGGCCGCGGCGTTCGGCCTGATCCCCAAGGTAAAGGCAACAGTGTTGTATCAGTCATCAGCACGATCGTTCCGGTGATTGACGTGTCTGCTATTGGGTGGTTGTTTTGATCAACGCAGGACGACAAGACGGATGCGCCGCAGCTGCGCGTGCACGCGTTCGGCCTGGACTTTCCGAACCCGATCGGCATGGCCGCGGGCTTTGACAAGAACGCCGAGGCCGTCGAGGGTATCTTCGACATGGGCATGGGTGCTGTCGAGATCGGCAGCGTCACGCCCAAGCCGCAGGTCAGTCTTCTATGCTTGCACTGAGCAATTGTGTCCCATCCTTGGTCAGTTCCTTACCATTGTCTGCTTGCTTCTACAGCCGGGCAACCCCAAGCCGCGCGTGTTCCGCCTGTACGAAGACCGAGGAGTCATCAACCGCTACGGTTTCAACAGCGAGGGGCTTGACTCGGTTGCGCGCCGCCTCGAGAGCTACGTCTCGACCCGCGAGCTCTCGGCAAAGCACCACCGCACGGGCGTGCTCGGCGTGAACCTCGGCAAGAACAAGACCACGGAGGACGCGGCGGCTGACTACGTGAAGGGCGTGCACGCGCTCGGCAAGTACGCCGACTACCTCGTTGTGAACGTGTCGTCGCCCAACACTCCCGGTCTGCGCACTCTCCAGGGTAAGACGCAGCTCCAGGAGCTGCTCGCGCGTGTGCTGGCCGCTCGCGACGCGGTGCAGAACCAGGAGAAGCGCAAGATCCCGCTGCTGCTCAAGATCGCGCCCGATCTCACCGGCGACGACAAGCAGGACATCGCCGATGTTGCGCTCCAGCTCAAGCTGGACGGCCTCATCGTGTCCAACACAACCGTCAGCCGTCCTGACTCGCTTAAGAGGTATATTTCTTTGATTTTGACGCATCTGCTTCGTATATTTGTCGCTAATGATTGCTGTTCTATGCCATGCGCAGCTCGAACAAGGTGGAGACTGGCGGACTGAGTGGTGTCCCCGTGCGGGAAATGTCGACGCAGGTGCTGTCGGACATGTACAAGCTGACGGGCGGCAAGATCCCGCTGATTGGCGTGGGCGGCATTTCGTCGGGCAAAGACGCGTACGAAAAGATCCGCGCCGGCGCGTCGCTCGTGCAGATGTACTCGTGCCTCATCTACGAAAGCCCGCTTGCGATCGCGCGTGCCAAGCAGGAGCTCGTCAAGCTGCTGGAGGCTGACGGGTACCGCCACATTTCGGAGGCGGTGGGCGCTGCGCACAAGAAGTGAGCATGTGCGCGACGCAGGCTCGTTGATTGTTGGCGTGTTTCATGTTTAACGTGTCGTCTTACGGCTCGTTGCTTCGTCATGACTTGAACCCTCCTGCGTCTCCATCAGCGTGCTTACAGGTCAATTGCCTTCGGTGTCATGCACATCTCGCACTCTGGCTCGGTGTCATCGTTGACATAGGTGCAAGCGGGGCACACCCACACGAGCGTTGCGTCTGCGGAGGCAGCGGGTTTGTGGTGACGGCGCGCGCTGCCGTTCACTGCGCTTCCCCCGCTGTTGTTGCCGTTGTTGCTTGCAGTCGATCCGACACGCGAGAGGAACACCGAGTCCTGAAACCCGACTTCAGGCTCGTTCCCCTCGAATATGGCAAGGTCATCCGCGTTGTCTTCAGACAGGCGCATGAACACGGCGTCACCAGCCTTGACCCTAGACGTATGACAAGCAAACCACCACCCCAGCCAACCGGCAAGCACAACGATCACAGTCAGTGCCGGTACAACAAACGGCGAGAGCAAAGAGGAAATGACGGCACGTACCCGCACTCTTTCAGCGTGCGGTAGTCCTCCAGCACCTCGCCCTTGTAGTAGAGCCGCTGGCGCACGGGGAGCGTGTCGATCTCCGCGTAGATCTTCGCCTTGAACATGTAGACCGTGTCAGTCGCGTTGGCAGCGATCAGCCACGTGGATGCCGAGCCTGGCCGGATCCGCTTCGAGCGCCGGCGTCCCGATACATTCGCCTCGGCGGTCAGCGACTCGCCGGTGGGCACGGGCTGGTCGGGCAGCAGCAGCTGAACGTTCACGATGCGATTCTCAAAGTTCTCGAGCTCGCAACGATGCACTTGCTGCGCCACGTCCTCGCACTCGCTGCACCGCACGTTCACGTCATTCTCATCCATGCAGTCTAACGGAATCACGTCGTCCGGGCAGTCACCGCCGAAAGCTTCCACTTGCCCTGACACCAGCACTGACGCGTAGGTGCAGCGCCTCCAATGGACCCGTCCGTTGCCACGGTCGAGCAAGGCATAGAAGAACACCGCGGTCGGATCGCCGTAGAGATCCACGAGGTCCACCATTTCTTCCTGCGTGACGAATTCAACGTCCACTTCGTTGCGATCGACAGGCACTCCTCCGTCCAGTGCGGTCACCAAGTTCTGCGGTAGTACCAACTGTCCATGCTGACACAGGAGTGAGCCCGAGGAAAGCGGTGGCGGCAGAGCGTGGTCGACGTCGCGAATATACTCTCGCCACTCGCGCATCCAGCTCCGCGGCACGATAAACATGCGCCAGCTAGCGCTTAATGACAACTTGGAGGTGCTGTAGCCGTGTGTTCCGGAGAGCGAGAACACCTCGCTCAAGAGAAAGGTGACGCTATTGGAGTCGCTTGACATCAAACTCCCCTTTTTCCGATAGAGTCGCGCCAACGCAGGGCGCTCGAGCACTTGGTCACGGCATGCGCGCTCGATTTGCATGGTTTCCTCCGTCACAGCCTCGTTGACCTGGCACTCCGGGCACGGCTCAGTGTTTGTGGCTGGGAAGACCTGGCTGGACGCGAACTTGGAGGTGAAATACATCCACGCCTCTGCCGGCATGGCACGATATTTGCGCTTCTCGAGCGTCAGATTGCCATGAGCACACGTGATATCCGCGTTCAACGGTGCCAGCCACACCGGCTCCGAGTCAGCAGCATCATTGGAATCGCTTTCGGGCACACAGTGCTGGTGCAAATCTTGTTGCACCGGTCCATTCTTCTTCCCCTTCTTGGCGATCGCTAGCAACCGCTTGTGCACGCCTTGCAGATGCGTCTTGTAGCTTGAAATCCACGATCGACTCACGAAGAAGCCACCGTTGACGTTCGCGGTGCCAGCCTTTAGTAGACCCAACTCCAGCTCCACCTCCTTTAGCTGCTCGGCGTCATCGGAGAGTTTACCACGGAACTCCTGCTCACACCGGGCGCATCGATAGGTCGCGGCTTCAAAAGCGAATGGGACCTTCGACTCCGCCGGAGCGTCTGGGCCCGACATCTCGTTCGGCTTGACATCACATGTCTTCTTCAGGTAATCATACAATTTTGCAGAAATCCGCTTCAGCTTTGGCACCATGTCGGGAGAGAACCTTGCCAGGAGTGCTGCTATCTCCGAAGCGTCCGACCTTCTTCGCGTCGTCCTTCGACCGCCATCATCTGGACTCGATCCGTTCAAGGCAAGAGAAGGGCGAGAATGAATGCAGCAGAAGGGCGAGACGTCCATGGGGTTGGAGAAAGGGATATCCTGCTCGCGTAATGGCGACACAGTGGCCGGGACTTGATCTCCGCTGGCGCTATTCTCGTCATCGTCGATCACGATCGCCCCATCTGGAGAATCCCCTTCGTCTGTCTTGCTTTCGCCTTCCTCTCCATCCACATCCATCACAGTAAGCGAGGCGTTGTCCTGCGTCGCGTTCTCGTCTCCTTTGTCTGGTTTAGTTGGGTCTTTCGGTTGACTTTTCAAAACTGTCTTGGTGTCCGCGACCAGGCTTTCCTCGCCCGAGACCCAGTTACGTAGCCACTGCGCGTCGACCCAGTAGAACTTCGTCGCGGACGGATCGGCGTACGGATGCTCTTTCTCAAAGAACCGTTTGTATGCGTCCATGCGCTCCGCAATGCGCTTCTCCATACCCTGCACCTTGCTCCGATACTCCTCCACTTCTGCGTCGAACGCCGTGTTCAGTGCCTCAACGGCTTCCAGGCACTCGTGAGACGGCTGAACAGTTTCTTGAGCACGCGTGCTTTGCGTTGAGTTGGCCGAGTCCCGGACGTACAGCAGCATGTAGATGTCGCGAGATCGGATCTTCTTCGCCTGGACCTCTTTCGCTGTCGAAGACGCCGCTGATGCCATGCTATTAACGACCGTATCGTCAAACTCATACCAGCTGACTGCTGACGAATCACCATTATCAGCTTCTGGGTACGCGACCGAGGCGGTGTAGTGGCCCACGTGCGCGCTCTTTCCGCGGTGATTAAGGTAGCCCGAGAGGCGATAAATGGCGTCGTCGCCTTCCGTGAACGCCTCGGCGTTGCCGCTTCTCCGAAGCATCTCCGTCATGTTGAGCGTCTCGTTGATCTCAATGACATCCTAGGAAGCAACCGCAGGTCAGTTCTCACTCCGGAGTGATAAGCTTGGGCGTGTTGCAGTGCTGAGCAACGCACCATGAGCTTCTTCTTGCGACCCGCGTTTGCGTCGTAGACAAAGCGCATGAGCTGGAAAGTGATCGTGTTTGGAAGTCGCTTCGGATCCAACTCGAGGTAACGCTCTGCGCATTCCTTCGAGTCGCAATGCTCGCAGAAGTATTTGTTTTCGCCCTCGAGCACTTCAGGCGACAGGTACGACGCGATCGAGTCCTCCAGCGTCTTGTGGCCTTTGATATTAAGCGACTGGCAGCAACAGGAGGTTGATCACACACATGCGTGAGCTCATTGTGAGTATAATCAGCCACCGCAAGAAGAAGCGCGTCTCACAATCTCATAGTACGACGACGGGCGGAGCGAGCGCGTCTTGCACCGAAGACACTTGGTCACGTAGTTCATGTGGCCCTGGAAGATGCGGTCGACGAGGTTCCAGTGGGTCGTGACGCGCGACTGGCAGAAGATCGTGCGCAAGTGCGTGAGCAGCAGCTTGTTGAACTCCTGCGCGTCTTGCTGCACGACATTGTTGAGCGCCAGCGTCGAGGCGAACTCCGTGGGGTCGTACATGTTCTGGTTGCCGAGTTGCATCTGCGCAAACAACTTTTGCAGCGCGCGCATCTGCAGAACCTGCTGCTCGCTCACGTTCTGCTCCTTGGGCTCCCACTCGTATACGGCGCGGCGGAACGGCGGGTTCGCGAACAGGCACTGCAGCATGCTATTCAGGTAGCACGTGGCGCCCAGGTTGCGCAGCCCGCAGGGCAGCAGGTTCGATCCGCCGCTCCCCGCAGCGCGTCTGCGCTCGCGCGGGTCGTCACCAAAGATGCGCTGGATCATCTTTTTGCCCTGCCAAATGCCCTGTTCGATCGTCCCGCCAGTTGGTCAGCATTCATGTCCATCTATAACAGCCACCACCTCAAGCCCAACGAGGATAGTAGCCCACCTTCTGGTGCTCGCCGAGACCGTAAAGGCAGTTGGGGTTGTCAGCGCAGTTGCGCAGCGCCCCCGGGGCCGCAGTACTCGAGCCCTTGCTGCTCTTCTTGCGCTGGTGGTCCGCGGGCCGGCATGGCTTCATGCCGAGCCTGTACGGGTCGTTGATGCGCGACTCGCGCGCCGCCGCCGCCGCCGCCTCGCCTGCGCCGCTCTCGCGCTTTCTCTTGGCCCGCACCATCTCCCCAGCGCCCGCCTTCCGCCTAGGAATTGCCCACGCAGCGCCGCTACTTCTCCCGGTCGCTTGGCTGTCTTCCCCACAGCGAAATGCTCGGTCGAAGAGGAGAGGAAGGAGGAGTTCCTTGACGTTTTCTAGGTTCAAATGAGACCATTCCATTAGACAAAAATACGGATCTAGTGCGGAATGAAACGATATGATTGGTGCAAGCACTGGTCAGAACGCATCTCCAGGAGAAACCTTGAAGTCCAGAATGGACAACAATCGTCCATTTTCACCCAATTCCCTCCCTAGAAGACACTTTAGTGAGTTTGGATTGGCTGTAATTCAGTAGCCGGTACAGTGTACCATTAAAGTCGAGGTTTTTCGTGCTGATGATCAAGGTTTTTCCTCGGTGGAGCTCCCTGCTTGGTTGGTTGGAGGCGGCGGGCGGATGCTTCCCGAGCCGAAAATGGCGGTGGGCACCAGGAGGCCGGCGCCACAATTCATCGCTCTTTGGAAGAAGAACCGGAAAGACAGCAGCCATGGCTACCCAACGTGAGGAGGACATCAAGATGATGCTGGCCGCGCAGGTCCACATCGGTACGCGCAATGCCGAGGCCAAGATGGCGGACTACATCTGGCGCCGCCGCAACGACGGCATCCACATCATCAACGTCGGCAAGACGTGGGAGAAGCTCATGCTGGCCGCCCGCGTGATCGTCGCGATCGAGAACCCCGCGGACGTGATCGCCATCAGCGCGCGCCCGTACGGCCAGCGCGCCGTGCTCAAGTTCGCGCAGTACACGGGCACCGGCTCGATCGCCGGCCGCTTCACGCCCGGTACGTTCACGAACCAGATCACCAAGCAGTTCCGCGAGCCGCGCCTGCTGATTATCACGGACCCGCGCACGGACGCGCAGGCGGTGCGTGAGTCGGCCTTCGTCAACGTGCCCGTCGTCGCCTTCTGCGACTCGGACTCGCCGCTTGAGTACGTCGACGTGGCCATCCCGGCCAACAACAAGGGCAAGCTCTCGATCGGTCTGCTCTACTGGCTGCTCGCCCGTGAGGTGCTGCGCCTGCGCGGCACGATCTCGCGCGCCCTGCCGTGGGACGTCGCCGTCGACCTCTTCCTCTACCGCGACCCGGAGGAGCTGAAGAAGGCCGAGGAGGCTCAGGCTGGTGCCGCCGAGGAGGCCCAGACCCGCGCCGGCTGGGGTGACGCCCCGGAGGCCGCCGCCGAGCCCACGCTCTTCGCGCCTGCCGCTGCCGCCCCCACGGAGTGGACCTCGACGGGCAACACGGAGTGGTCGGGTGAGGCCGCCGCCCCCGCCGCCTCCAACTGGGACGCCCCCGCCACGACGGGCGCCACCAGCTGGGACTAAGCGTCTCACCAACCATCTCGTCACTTCACGTGAGGTTGCAAGAGTTGTCTTGCCAAAGGGATTCCTGATGAAGGCACGTAGGGGGATGTAACACGGGTGTGCGGGCGCTTTGGTCGCGCGTGGGACGCATGGAATAGACGACGGTGTTAAGCGATGGCACCTGGTTAATGCGACCGGAATCGCCGGCGCGGAGCGCTCAATATACCTTTCTCGCTCGTTTGCCATTGACTCCACGTTGTTTGTTGATCTCTGCGTCCTTCACATCTTCATCTCTAATCGGTCGGACGCTCATTAAGCCTGAGGACTCACTCTCATCGATCGAAATGCCTGTCTAGCGCATTCCACAACAATAGCGCGCAGTCCAAGACCACTGAACATTTCGTACATCACAGTAACGTGTTGCGTTAGGTGTATAGCGTCTGCTCTCTATCGAACTGGTCTAGACGACAGATCAGACAGCTCGAGCGCGTCGAACACGACGGACGCGTGCAGGAAGGTCTCGACCGGGTCGGGCGAGCCGCTGGCGATCGTGAGCGTGATCTTGTTGCTGCCCGCCACGAGCGCGCTGGCCGGGATGACGTACTCGTACTGCTTGTAGTTGCCCCACGTGACGCCGCGCGTGACACCGCGCGTCTTGACGGCCACCGACGCAGGCACGGCA
>JAASGW010000275.1:0-37477 GCA_023334395.1 Phytopythium sindhum
CAACCACCGCCGCCAGCACAAGCAGCACAAGCAGCAGCCCGCTGCCGCTTCGACGACGTCCAAGAAGAACCACAGCAAGAAGCACCACAGCAAGAAGCACCACAGCAAGAAGCACCACGGCAAGAAACACTCGCACAACTAAGGTCGTTGGTCAGTCCGTCGCAGCATTTCGAGTTGCTGTTAGCCTCTGTGAGGACATGACAGACAAGTCCGAGTGAAGTGCGAGTTGGAAGGGTTTACCTCAATTTCGTACAAACACAAAAACAAAAAAAATCAATTCGACATTTTTCACAAATGAGAAGTCAATGTTCAGCAGCGCTTAGAAACAGCGTCAATTAAACGTTTGTTCGATTGCTCTGCCTGGATAAACGCATTGTAACCTTGGTAAATAACCACTGACGGTTGGTTATTTTTCCGCTGGCCCGCGACCCGTCAACTGCCGTAACCACATCTCTACCAGCAAAAAGCCCCAAGAAAGTGCGCGAGGCTTGGCGACGGCGGCGACGACGGCGACGGGACCGAGCGAGCGCAGACGACAGACAGAACGCCCAGAGGCCCAAGGACATGGTGGAGGAGGTGCAGTGGGACCCCACGGCCGTCATCGCGCGCGCCAAGGAGCTCATCCACGGCAGCAACGTACGTCGCCTTGATTACCTTCCCCCCCCCCCCCTCTGCGTCTCGAGGGGAAAGCCGCCGGCGTCACACTTTCTTACACTTGAAGAGTGTATACTGATGACCTGTCTCCTTATTTCCGCGGGGAAAACTTGTCGCGACCGCAGTATGAGAAGGTAGGCGAGGCGCGCGCGGGCGTAGATGCGACGATCGACGAGTGGGTGCGCGCGGCGCAGGCGCTGCCCGAGGGCTCGAGCAAGCGGGGGCTGGCGGCCGCGCGCGTCGCCGAGGCCTGGGGGCTGTACGCGCAGCTGGAGATCGAGCTGCGCCAGTTCAAGCAGGCGACCAAGGTGTTCGAGAGCGCCGTGGGCTGCGCGGCCACCCGCGACTCGACCACGCTCTGGCTGCAGTACGCGGCCTTCTGCGTCGACCGCAAGAAGCTCTCCAACGCGCGCAAGGTGTTCGCGCGCGCCATCTACGCCGTGCCGGTGCGTGCCTCGCCTCGATCTTGAAGCGATGAGCCAGGAAAGCTGACCCTCACTCTCGACATGGACAGGAAGCGGAGCGGGAACACGTGTGGATGCGGTTCCACGCATTCGTGCGCGAGCACATCGACCCGAACATGACCCTGGAGTCGCTGCAGGCGCAAATGCAGGCCGCGCTGCCTGGAACGCCGTCGGCTCGTGCGAGCCCCACCAATGGGACGGCATTGCCATCATTGAATAACCAGCAGGTCGCCAGTCAGAGCGCCAATGCGGCCGCTAGTGTCGCTACGTCGGATACTGTTGGCCCGGCAGCGGCTCTTACTACCGTGGCTACTCCTTCTCCAATCATCAATGGTGCTGAGAAGCCTGCAGAGACCCCCGAGGCGATTGATGACGGTGCTGCTAGCATCGCTCAGGTCAGTAGTACCAATAGCAGCGATGTTGCTCTGCCTGCCGATGACAACGCTGTTGAGCAAACGGCGGAGGCGGCAGAAGTCGATATCCCCACGCCCGACGTCACACGCGACATCACTGTCGATACTAATACTGACGCCAACCACAGCGTTCCGGTGGACCCGGTAGACCCGGTGGACAAGGAGGCCAAGCAGGCTCAAGAAGCGCCAGAACTGGTGGTTGATGGCGATAGCGCGCTAGCGTTCGTCGACAAGACAGGGCAGGAGCCGGTGCCGGCTGAGCTAGTGAAGCCCGTAGACTCAAACTCATCGGCGGCGAAACGCGCCGGACCACCTGATGATGCCATCGACGAAAGCGCCAACAAGCGCGCGAAGCTAGACAATGAGCCGTTGTCACCCACGCAGACTGGCATGAAGGCAGAGCCGTTGGAGGAACCTTCGGATTTCCTGCTCCACGTCCCGAAGACCTTGCCGCCCATTGACGGGTGTCCGCATCTTCTGTTTGACCCGCCTACCAACGAAGATGGTGCCATCAACAAGGCCGCTGCGAGCGAGTTGCCGAACGAGCTGGTCGAGCGCCTGTCGGATGCATTGAGCGACAGCGCTGTGTTTGAAGGCGTGCGCGAACTGTGTACGAACCAGGAGCAGCGCGATCTCGACATGCTTCATCGCTGGCAAGAACTTGTGAGTATGCAGATGAAAGAACGCACTGATCTGTTTACTCGTCAGGCGGAGGCGGAGGAGCAGAACGGGTTTGAAGACACACGTGGGCTGATTGAGCTGAAGATGAAGCACCTAGAGCAGCGCCACGAGTTTGTGAACCGGTGCCTCACCTCCCAGCGACAATTTATCGAAATCTGCGCGATGGACCGTACGAATTCGCTGCGAGCGCAGCAGATCTCGCTGATGAACATGAAGATCCCCGAGATGGAAGTCACGACAGACTCCGCGCGGATCCAGCTACAGGTATGATCACTGTGCTTGTCCATGTTGATCGATAGTGATCGGTTGTTAACCGTTTTGTGGTGCTGTTCACCTTGTAGCGCGCGATTGTGTCCGTCATCTTGGAGGCAGAGAAGCTGTGGCGCGCAGAGCGAGCCGCTTCCGCTACTGAAAGTAAGACCAAGGAGCCCGCCAGTGGATACAGCAAGGCTGGTGCCGCGCCATTCTCGCAGCCATCCAACGACGGGCAGCGCCATGGCCGAGATAGTCTGGACTCGTCGTCGAGCCACTCTGGTGGCGCTCGAAGCGGAGGGTACAATACTGGCGGTGGGTACAACCGCGGCAACTCGATGCGCGGTGGGCGAGGCGGCTACCCCCGTCGGGAAGGGGGACGAGGCGGGTTCCGCCGAGACGATAGCCGCCCGTATGCTGGCCGGGGAGGGAATGACCGATTCCGTAGAGACCCGCGAAGAGATCCTCGCAAGCCCTTCTACGAAAACCGCGACCCGATGCTCCCGTCTCGTCTTGATGCGCCTGCTTTCAACGGTAGCAACGTTGGCGCTCCCGCCCCCGCGCGGTTTGAGCCGCCGCAGCGTCCGCCCAGGATGCAAGAGGAGTACGATCCCTACGAGCCGCAATACCACCGTGCGCCTCGCCAGCAAGAGCCGCCGGGCTACTACCAGGGCCAGCAGCCGCCACCCCACCAGCAGCCGCAGCCACTGCCGCGCCACCGAGAGCAGCCGCCTCCGATGCAATACGCGCCTAGTCCTGGTTCGTACGATGCGTATGGTCGTCTCCGCGAGGCGGTGGCACCTGCGGCAGCGCCCTACGATCCTCAGGCGCCCGCTCCTTCTACCTTTGTGGCTCCTGACCGGTACCCGCAAGACCCTCGCCGCCCCAGGTCGAACGATCGGTACGGCGGTCCGCCTCAAGCTGCTAGCGGCCTCCCAGACTGGCAACGGGGTCGTCCTCAACCCTCTCAGTACCGTCAAGAACGCCAAGAACTTCCGCAGCAGCAGCAGCAGCAACAGTACCGTCGTCGCGAGCCTCCTCCGACGAATGACCGCGTCGTCGAGTACTCGGTTGATGTGTTGTCGGAAGGTGAGTACCGACAGCCCCCGAACGATCCTCACTTGTCTCGTTATGGTGGCGGGCCGCCGCCAGCAACAACAGGTCGCGCGTCGCCCGCTGCGTACGCTTCGCAGGCCCCGCTGCCGCACCACCAACAGCAGCAGCGCGGGTACCCGCGACCGCAGGACATGGGCCCAGATCCTTCCTCGCAGCCTCCATCGTATGACGCGTACTCAGGGTACGACTACCCGCCGCCCCAGCAGCAGCACTTGCAGCCGCCGAATGGAGGGCACGGTGCCCCGTCAAACCAGTTTGACGGACCGCGAGGCTTTGGCAACGGGCGTGGAGGGTTCGTCCCCCAGCAGCGGCAGCCGTACCAGCAGCAGTCGTACCAGCAGGAACCGCCTGCTTCTTCGTTTGGGTACCAGTCGTCCGGCCCGCGGAGTCAAAACCGCCAGGGTTACGGCCGTGGCCGAGGTGGCGGCCGTCGTAGTGGTGGGCCTCGCCAATTCCGGCGGTGATTAGGGACCTGCGCATGTTGGTGATGTGTTGAGCCTCGGAAGGGAGGATGTAGAGCGGAGAACTTCCGCTGTTCCGCAACGCGCAATGCCTCATAGACACACCGATCGCACCAGCGCACGCTAGGGGATCACGAAGACAGCGAGGCTTCTGTTCAGCCCACATGTCGACGCGAGAAGGAGAGAGAATCGCCCACAGATAGACGAATGTCACGCATGCTACTGCACCATCGACCCGCTCGACCTCGGACAGCACGTGATGGTAAGTCTCTTACTTGAATGTGGCGAAGCACTCGCACTCATTGGCTTCTTTTACCGGATCAGCTAGTTCCTCGCACCAACTCTTGCTACAAGGCCGCTTTAGCTTGGACATTGCGCCATTTCATTCAAAACGTTCACCATGGCCGACACCTTTGTCATCGCCGACTTCCCCACCACATCCACCACCATATCGGACATCATGAGTTCCCACCTGATGCACATGCCCTGGGCGCTTACAGGTCGCCGACGCGCTCGGCAATATCGAGGATGCGCGACGTGATGTTCTCGGGCACTTGGTCGTACTCGCGCGCGGCGATCAGCAACACGTCGCGGATCATGGCGTGGTTGCCCATGATGTCGACGTGGTCGGCGGTCGCGGGCCCGCCACGCGGGTCGAACAGGATGGACACGGGGTCGTGGCGGTACTCGCGCGTGCGCACCTCCATGCCTGCGGGGTTGAACTTGCGGCCGCGCCAGCCGCGCGCGCACATGTAGCCGAGCGACACGAGCGGCACTGTGCCGTCGCCGTCCGTGTACCGGATGCCGTCCTTGACCCACGGCAGGTCCTGGAATTCCGTGAAGAGCACGTGCGGCACGAGCGCCGGCCCGCCGTCCGCCGTCGTCGCGTTGGGCGTGTCGGCCGCGCCCAGCTTGCCGCTGCTCTGCGCCTCGCTGTCGTCCATGTCCTCGTTCACGCCGTACGTGTAACCGCGCTCCACGGGCTTGCCGATGCCGTACAAACAGAACAGCTTCATGCTCGGCGCGTTGGGCAGCCGCGACTCAAGCGGGTTGACCCAGTACTTGGGCGCGTCGTACTTGTCGCTTGCCGGGTCTTCTGCAACGCCAACACTCACCAAGTTATCGAAGCCCGCGAGGTGCGGGTCGAGCTTGCCCAGCACGTCGTGCACGTCGCTCGCCGTGAAGTTGGTGCCCGAGTTGTTGGCGAAGCGCACAATCAGCCCAGCCGAGCCATAGCGCGCCACGTGAGCGTCCACCTCGCCCGCGTCGATCACCGTCGATGCCGGCGGCTCGATCAGCGGCGAGCTCGCGACAACGTCGTCGGGCGCCGACGTCTGCGTGCCCCACACGCGGTCGCCGCCCACCGGTAGCATGGCGTACACGCTGCTCCAGGACCGCACGAGCGCGGCGCGCGCCGACGGGGCGAAGAAGTAGCTCAGGAACTTGGACAGCCCGCCCAGCTCTGCCGTGTCCTTCATCTCACCCGACAGCAGCGCGCTGATCTGTTGTTGAGCATCGGATGAGTGTCAGTCACTGCATCAGGGAAGATAATGCAGTCAATGATTGTGTGGATGACGTACCGACTTCATCGTTCCGAGCACCGGGCCGGCAATGTTGACGAAGGTCTCGACGTTGTTCTCGACCCATTCGGGACCCATGTTACCGCCGCGCGGGCTTTCGACCCACTTGAGGAAGAAGTAGATAACCTGCGTGGCGTACGAGTGAGTGATAAGCGCCACCTTGCGACCGCCCGAGACCTCGCGCGCCATCTCGATCGTGTGCTTGAGCTTGGTGAAGTAGTGGTCGCGCTCCTCGAGCAGTGCCGGCGCGAGCCGCCAGTCATACGCGGCCATGAACATGTTGTTGCTGTCATAGCCAATGTCGGCGAGGTTCTCGACGATCTTGCCCCAGACCCAGAAGCCGCCGATGAGATAGTCGGCGGCCTCGAGTCCCGTGGCCGCGCGCAGGTGGATGCCGCTGGGGTCGAGCCCCGTGCGGCGGTCCATCATGACGTGCTCGAGCCAGCACTTCTGGTTGAGCATGAACTGCTGCAGCATGCGCGTGGTGCCCCACATGCGCTGGCGGAAGTACGACTTGCTGCACTCGCTGCCCGCCCAGATCTCGAGCCCCGTGGACGTGAAGCCCGGCACGAGCACCACGGGCGAGTACGCGCTCACATTGAGCTCCTGCACTAGCGCCTGGCCCGGCCGGCGTTCGGCGGTGCTACTCAACAGAGGCGCGTGGTCGAACGACGCCAACAGCTCCTCCTTCATGCGCGCGGACCACTCGAGCTGCGAGCTAAACTTCTCGCGCAGCAGCTCCATCTACACGGATGAGAGAATAAGAGGTGCGTTAGTCACGTCACTAATGGGGATAAGACAGCGACTGGCGAGAGAGTTGCTCGTTGTGAGCATCTTATTCTGTGCACGCACCGACTCGGGCGGCAGCAGGTCGGGCAGCGGCTTCTCGAAGTAGTAGACCTGCAGCATGACGACGCCCAGCACGCCCAGCACGACACCCGCGAGGATCGAGTAGATGCGGCGGCTGGCCACGTGTTCGGCCGCCTTCTGCCAGCTCGAGCGGCGCTTGAGCAGCACGTCCTGCGCGCGGCGCATCACGAACGCCTGCTCGGCCGCCGCCGCGAACCCATTTGCCACCGCGCGCTTGCTCTTGCTCTTGCGGTGGCGCAGGCCGTCGGCCGCGGCGCGAGCCGACGCAGAGGAGGAAGAAGGGGACGGAGGCGGAGACGGTGCCATGCTGCTTGCGCGTCGAGAGCGGGAGTGGCAGCAGGAGGACGAGCGAGAAGGAGGGAGGGAAAGAGGGCGCCACCACCAGAGAACAAAGTATGGATACCCACGCCAAATTTCGAGCAAAGGAGGGTGACGCGCTGGATAGATAATCGAGGCATACCGTTCGACTAATGGGTATTAAAAAGTTGTTGAGTTGGATACTTTTGCGAAGAATTGAAGGAAGAGCATGTCACACATGACAACGCTCCCCCAGCGCATCAGCCACATAGCATCCTTGACATTCTATATGACAGATCGTGCATTCTGTCCAAGTTACTAAAGCTTCATTCCTTGACTTCAAAGTACGCTATATAAAAGGGTGATGCGTGATGAAAGGATTACTGAACAAGATGGTGCCAGTTGCGCTGGTGGATTCCCCACCACGATCAGCAAGGAGCATAATCCGATGCACCGCCATGGGTGGGGGTGGGTGGGGGTGGGGGGGGCGGGGACGTAAGCTTAAGCTGCTGGTTCTCCTCGCTCCCTTCTCAAGCTCGCAATCCGTTTGACGAGATGCATCACCTATCGGTCGAGCCGCTTGCGCACGCGCTCGGCACGCTGTGGCAGCGTCCTGGAACTGTCGGCGGGCTACAAACGTGAGTGAGTCTCTTGCGCAGTTGACCAGCATGGCAAGGAGACGAACGTCTTCTCTCAACAGTTCGCACGTCATGCACGGCACCACTAAAGCAGCAAGGCACGCAGAGTCCACCGACTAATAATCATCTATTGTTGTTGTGTGTCACTGGGTCCTATCACCGCCTACCGCACTCCGCCAGCGCCTCTCAGAGCTCTCATCTCGAACCGGAGAGGCGCAGGACAACCACGCTCGAGTTGGTGAAGCACCCAACGGCAAACCTAAACAAAACGGCGCGATTCGGGATCCGGCGGCCGCCTGCAGCGCGTTCTTCCTAGCACCAAACGTGTGCGATGGCACCTCAGCTAGCTCCGTCCTCGAGGAGCGGCTGCAAGTTGGCGACTTACATCATGCCGCCCATGCCGCCCATGCCGCCCATGCCGCCCATGCCGGCCATTGGGTTGCCGGCGCCAGCCTCCTCGGGCAGGTCGGCAATGAGCGCCTCGGCCGTCATCATGAGCGAGGCGACGCTCGACGCGTCCACGAGGCCCGTGCGCACAACCTTGGTGGGGTCGATGATGCCTTCCTGCACCATGTCGACGTACTGCGAGGTCTGCGCGTTGAAGCCGAACGTGGGCGAGTCGCTTTCGAGCAGCTTGCCCACGACCACAGCACCCTCCTCGCCGGCGTTCTTGGCGATCTGCGTCACCGGCGCGCGGCACGCACGCTCAACGATCTCCACGCCCACCTTCTGGTCGAGGTTGAGGCAGTTGTCGTACAGGTTCTTCAGCGAGCGCGACGCCCACAGCAGCGCCGAGCCGCCGCCGGGCACAATACCCTCGGCAACGGCAGCGCGCGTGGCGTTGAGCGCGTCCACGACGCGGTCCTTCTTCTCGTTCACCTCGACCTCGCTGGCACCGCCCACCTTGATCACGGCAACGCCACCGCCGAGCTTGGCGAGACGCTCCTGCAGCTTCTCCTTCTCGTACTCCGACGTCGTCTGTTCAATCGACGCGCGCAGCAGGCCGCAGCGCTCCTCCACGGCCTCGGCGGCACCGGCGCCATCCAGCAGCAGCGTGTCGTCCTTAGTGATCGTCACCTTCTTGGCGCTACCGAGCATGTCGGGCGTCGTGTTCTCCAGACGGTGGCCCAGGTCCTCCGAGATGACGGTGGCACCCGTGAGCACGGCCATGTCCTGCAGGGTGGCCTTGCGGTTGTCGCCAAAGCCCGGGGCCTTGACGGCGCACACCTTAACGCCACCGCGGATCTTGTTGATCACGAGGGCGGCAAGCGCCTCGCTCTCCACATCCTCAGCGACGATGAGCAGCGGGCGCTGCTGCTTGACGACCGTCTCGAGCACGGGGATGATGCTGGCGAGCGACGAGACCTTCTTCTCGACGAGCAGGATGAAGGGGTTCTCCATCTCGCAGGTCTGCGTCTTGCTGTCCGTGACGAAGTAGGGCGAGATGTAGCCGCGGTCGAACTTCATGCCCTCGACGACCTCCAGCTCGTTGTAGAGCGTCTTGCCGTCCTGCACCGTGATGACGCCCTCCTTGCCGACGCGCTCCATGGCGTCACTAATCAGGTCGCCGATTTCCTTCTCCGAGTTGGCCGAGATGGTGGCTACCTGCGCCACCTTCTGCTTGTCGTCAATGTCCTGCGACAGCTTCTGCAGCTCGTCCACGACGTGGTCCACGGCCATCTGGATGCCGCGGCGCAGGTCCGTGGGGTTCATGCCGGCGGCCACCGACTTGCAGCCCTCGCTGAAGATGGCGCGCGTGAGCACCGTGGCCGACGTGGTGCCGTCGCCGGCCGCGTCGTTCGTGTTGCTGGCCACCTGGCGCAGCAGCTGCGCGCCCATGTTCTCAAACTTGTCCTTGAAGTCGATGTTGCGCGCGACCGTGACACCGTCCTTGGTGATCTTGGGCGCGCCGAACGACTGGTCGATCACCACGTTGCGGCCCTTGGGGCCCATGGTCACCTGCACGGCGTTCGCGAGCTGGTCCGCGCCCTTGAGCATGGCCGCGCGGCCCTCCACGCCGAACATGATGTCCTTGCCCGAGGCGAAGAAGCGCTTGCTGCCCAGCGCCGAGGCCGTGGACGGGCGCGCGGCCTTCTTGACGGCAATGGCGAGCGTCGGGTTCATTGTGTGTCTTGCAGCGGAGGGGGGCAGGAGGCAGGAGAAGATTCCGACCGAGCGAGCAGATTTGCGAATGCGCCATGCCCAACGTGCGGCTCTCCACATCAACACAGAGGGGGGAGGGGAGCTCAAAAGTAAAGGATACCCGTAATCTATCCGGTTACTGACGATAATACCGATATTGACCGTAATTTATCTAGTCATTTGTAGGGGAGGATGGCGGTACCGGCGGTTGACACGCGTTAGTTAACCGGTCGGACGGCGGTCTCCACCAACCAAACCCACCGCCGATCGTTCTAGAATGATATTAGCGCGGATCAACGTCGTTGACTCGGATTAGTGACCACTTGAAGTCCAAGCGTATAGTGAAACCAAGAGAAAATGCTCACTGCTTCCGTAATCCCCACTTGTAGACGCGCGCACCCTTTTGTTGGGTAACTTCCACCTTGCGGCGGGGTTTAACGTGCGGTGACAAGAGATGCAACATCTTGCATAGTGGTGTGGCCTCCGGCTGCGGATCCCGTCGCTCTACTGCTAGGGCATTTGCTTCTTACACGACGCCGAGGTGACTTCAAAGATACTCTGCCCGTGCTGGGCGTACTGGAGACGTTGTACGTCAAGTGTCCGCTCAGTGATGATGGTATTGGCTGAGCCCTGGGGGAGTTGAAGCGACCCCATCGCGGAGGCAACTTCTCTGTTGATGCTTCTGGTGTCGACCTTGGCGTGCAGTGCGGGCTGTGAGCGCGGTCATGGTGACACGGCCGTGAGGTGAAGATGGGGGCTGCACGGGAGGTATGTTGAGCATGGGCTGTGGCGGTGGATGGGGCCGCGCTGGTGCTGTTGCACTTGTCTGCTGCGTTGACGAACTTTCGAGAATGCGGACTGCCTGGATCAGACACAGGGAGGTGCAGATGCGAGCTTACGTTGCCTGTGAGTGCCATAAGTGCCAGCGTCAGTGTCCGTGACCGCAGGCGAGATTCTCGTGCTCTTGAGCTCGCACATTGCTCGCACTCTGATCGGTCGCTCTATGGCCAGCGCACGTCGGCAGGCGTGATGATCACTACACGAGGCAACCTTCGGAAGCGACGAATGGTTCACCGAGTGTAGTGGAGCTCCGCTTTGGGAGCGCCTCGTACACGAGTATCACATCCTGGCGCCAGTCCCACTCGCTGTCGTCCGATTCGGGCTCGAACTCTGACGGAAGGCGTTCGAACGACACGAGGCAACGAGGGCTGCTCGGCATCTTCTCGGTTGACACGGCGTCGATCCCGCAGCCAAGGGCGCATGCAGGATATGAACAATGCAGACGGAAGTGGGAAATAAATATATTTGGACGTGCTCGTCGTTGATTATCGGTCGTGTTCATCGCACACATGCACCGCCTCCGCTCCTCTGCACGTCGGGACTTTGGACATCCACGCTTTAGCACGTGAGTCGGTACATGTCGCCGCCGCCGCGCGTCACGGCGGCTGGCGCGCTCATCATCATCCCCGGCGCGTACACGGGCGCGGGGACGGCGGGCATGGGCTGCGGCGCGGCGCCCGAGAGCTGTTGCACCGCGATCTCCAGGCGCCGGTTCTTCTTCATAAGGTGGTCCACCAGGTTCTCCAGGTACGCCATGCGCTCGCGCGTGCGCTTGCGGGAGCGCGCCGCCGACTCGCGGTTGCGCTGCTTGCGCTGCTCGTCGCGCGAGGCACCATCCGCGGCGTTCAAGAGCGAGCTCGCGTCCTCATCCTGCTCCGGCTGCGGCAGCGGGAGCGTCGGCGCCTGCGTGTCCAGCCCGGCGAAGTCGAGCGCGAAGTCGGCGCTGTCCAGCAGCGAGTGGTTGGACATGGAGGCGGTGTACGCCACATCCACCGTCGGCTTGGTCACCGGCAGGTAGCGCGCGAAGTCCTCCGCCTCGGGGACGGGCGACTCCTCGGTCGCGACTGGCTGCTCGTTCTCCACCTCGGGCTCCACCTCGGGGAGATCCACCGTGACGGCCACGCTCTTCTTGGCGATCAGATGCGGCATGAAGGCGGCGCCCGCGAGGTCGAACCGCTGCGCGGCGGCGGCCTCGCCCAGGAAGCTGACGTCGTCCGTGGCGACCACGAGCGGCACGCCTCCCACAAAGTCCACCAGCCCCTCCTGCGGACCCCACGTCTGCGGGAAGCCCTCCTCCTGCTCGAACAGGTCCTCGACCAGCATGTTCTCTGTTTCAGTCGGGCGGTAGCGGTAGCGGTTCCAGGCTTATTGAGCTCCTGGTATGATCCAGCGTCTCGTGGCCACTGCAAGTCAAATCGAGGAATGACTGGGGGAGGGAAACGTAGACACGAACAAGCAGGCGCCCACCATTGAGACACCCGCATATCCGACCGAGCAGAAGCCGCCGCCCGCCGCGCGAGCGTTCGCGGAGGCATCGCGGGGCGACGCCGGCGAGGATGCGCGGCGGCATATTAGCGGCCCACTGTCTTGACTGCGGCAAAAGCTCCGGCTATTCTGTCCGGGGATAATTAGCATAGTATAGGATTGAAAATCGGGTAATTGGGGTGTAAAGGGACAGTATGGACGGGATGGAAGAGGTCAGACCGGCCGCGCTTGCGAAGGAATCCTGGAAGGTCCAGACCAGTTTATGTCGCTATCCCATTTTTTGGAATATTTTATATAAAGTTGAAGCGATTGCAAACATCTTTGGTCAGATATGGGTAATTATTTATGCGCTCTTTGGCCTTAAGTCGTCATTTCGGGTACGAAAGTTTATCAAGTTGATACTATCAGCGCGATTGGAAGCCGAAATATCCATGCTGGAGAGTGTTCCGAGATCCAAAGATGGTGCGCCGCGCGTGATCTCTTCAATCCATAAACCCATGAATTCTCGTTTTTCCTGTTACTTTTACAATGCCAAACACGGCATTCCGGCATTCCGCCTCGCGTGTAGTACATGATGCAGCACTCAGCATGGTCTTGAGCATCGGAGTGCCTCTTACTGTATCACCTTGCGGTATTTTCGAATCGCTCACCGCGCCCTTCACCCGTGAGGAGCAGCTCGGCCTATACTGTACGTCAGTCGCTTGATTGTTTTGGGATGGAGACCAACATTCAAAGACACCTAGCGTACTGTAGCATGTACTGCAAAGTGGATAGTGGAATACCCTTTACAGTGAGAAACAATGAACGTTTCGTCTTGAAGCCATTCGCGATTTCGACATATTGATTTGTGATTTCAAACCCAAAAAACCGCGTAGAGCATGTACTGTTTGTACTAGGCTTGTGAGTTGTTTTTTTTTTGTTCTGTTCAAAAATTAATATTTTTTAAAAATTAATAAAAATTTTTTAAATTGTTTTAAATTGTTTTAAAAGTGTTCAAAACAAAATTTTTCAGGTCGCATTTGATTAGCCTCACGTTCGCTTCAACTTCCCCCTTAGATCCGTGTCAACTTCATCAAACTGTGTGGTGTTGGCGGATGACTACAGCATGGGCCGTCCGCGTGGAGATGTCTGACAGCTATTTGACATCATCGTCCCGAAGAGTCAGGACAAGGACTTCGAAGACGTAAAATGCATAACCTGCTCGCTCATCATCATAAACGCGAAACCACGTAACATGATCCCGCATGCTGCCAAATGTCCAGCGGCCTCGGTATCTGTGAGGGAGAAATGTCTTGGCATCCATAAAGCCCAAGAAAAAGCCAGAGCTGCCAGCGCGCTACAGAAGAGCAGCACGTCAGCACGCGGGGGGATCGGCTGCGCTAGGTCGCCGTCGACGGCGACCATCATAAGGACGCTATTTCCCGAGAGCGCGGCCCGCCCTCTGCGTCGCACGCTCAAGAAGTCGAAGGTGCTCTCGCGAGACGAGCGTCACATGGCGATCGCTACTGCCATATACGCCACGGGTATACCCTTCCGTGTCGTCGAGAACAAGCACTTCCGCGCCATATTCGACAACGAGGAAGACGTGCCATCGCGTTTCCAGGTCGCTAATCAGCTTCTCGATAGTGTACAAGCGCGAGAAGGAAAGCGTACTTCAGGCGCTGGCAACTGTCTCCGCTCTTGCGGTTGTGACTGACGGATGGTCGAGCGCAACAAACGAGAGCGTCATCAACTACGTCCTCGTCAACCCGTACATCAAGCCGATCTTCTGGAAGTCCGTGTTGACCGGCACTGAGCAGCACACGAGCGCCTATATCGCCAAGGAGATCCTCGAGGTGATTGACGAAGTGGAGCAGGCGGTGGGGCGCAAGGTTGTGCGCCCTGTTGTGGCAGACAACGCAAAGAACATGAAGGGCGCATGGCAGATCCTCGAGCAACTTCCACGTGGCCTGATCTGCAACGGTTGTGCCTCGCACACAATGTACCTGCTGATGAAGGACGTGTTCGGCCTGGAGGCGTTCAAGTGGGTGCTCGACTGCGCCAAGAAGGTGACTAATTTTATTAAGCAGTGGCCGGCCCTCCTGTCCCGCTTTCGTGAGTTCCAAAAGCAAATAGTTCCAAAAGCAAATGGCGGTGCCCGGTAAGGCGAAGCGTGCGCTCTCCCTTCTAGTTAAGACGCGGTGGTACTCCTGCGAGGTCTGCATCCGGAGCGTCTACGAGAGCAGGAGCATCATCGTTTCGACGTTTGCTGATGCCGAGTTCCTTCATCGGTATGCGAGAAGCCAGGACGCGTTGGGTGAAGTGCGGGCGATAATAGCTGACGCGCAATTCTGGGACCGCGCTGCTGTCGTGCTCAAGGTGGCCAAGCCAATCGACACTTACTTGGTGACGTTTGAGTAGGACAACTGCTGCATCTCCATGATCGGGCACCTGTTTGCGTGGCCTGAGGACTCGGTATTCGGCGTACCAGTAGCGCCTGGGACGGCTAGCCTCGTTCGCACCGTCCATGCCATGGTCACCGAGTGAAAGAAATTCCTATTCACGAACTCCATGCGTGCCGCATACCTGCTCGACCAGTTCAAGCCCGTACCAGTGTCTGGGGACGACGCGACCAACGCGATCACCTCCACGGTCGCGTTGGCTGAGCGTCTCGGACTTCCCGACGGCGTACACGCTGCTGCCGTCCACCATCAGCTTGTGGCGTTCGCTCGGACGAAGATGAACTGGACGGAGAAAGAGAAGAAAGACCACGCCACGTTCAGCCCTCTCGACTGGTGGTCTCTCAACAGTCGATTTCCAGCCCTTACTGCGCTGGCAACTCATATTCTGTCGATTCCGACCTCATCGGCTGCCAGCGAGCGGTGCTGGAGCATCCACGCCTTTATTCAGACACAGCGGAGGACGTGCTTAGACTCGAAGCGCTTGGAGAAGCTTGTCTACGTCTACTCCAACATCGACGACAAGAACGCAGCTGACTACATCCTGTACGAGCTGTTCCCGGAAGCCGAGGAATTTCTGGACAATCGCGACGGTGAAGTAATGTCGCTAGAGGACCCTGACGTGGAGCCACCGACGTGCGCGCCAGCGACAGTGTCAGGATCGGCGTCAGTGACGCTACCCGAAGTAGATCGCGCCCTCAGTGGAACTCCACAGTTTTGAAGCAAGCACGAAATGGTGTCAGGCGCTCGTGAACCGCCAGGTCAGAGCATGGGCGATCTGGTGGTCTCATCAACGACAGTCAACGAACGACACAGTGCTTAGTGGTGTGCCAGCCGTTCTTGGCCGAGCTTCTTTGGGTCACCTTCGGCGTGTCGACGACGCTCGACGCCATTGTGTTCTCCATGCGCGACGGGTTCTTGCAGGCTGGCAGCTTGTCACCAACGCTGTCCGGCACGACCTCCTCACTTGATCCGGTAGGATGACGCTGCTGCAGGCACACCAGCAGGTGTTGTGCTGCGGTGTGATCTTCAAGGAGTGCGCAAACGTGAGGGCCAGCGCCGGGGCCATCTCATCCTCGCACAGGGTCAGCAGCAGAGCAAGCAAGCGCCAGCGTCTCCTCGACTACCGACACCGTCACCAGTTTGCGCAGCAAGGACGAGTGCACATTGGGCAAGATGCCCTGCAACCGCGCGCTCGCGTACACGAGGAACTCGCCCGTGGTGCCGGCTGGTCGAGTAGCTCGTCGAACGCGAGCTTGTTGTTGCACTCGTGCTGATGCGCCATGTCACAGTAGCGAACGGCGACGTCGCCGATCGCGCGGTTCTGCGGCTCGTGCTCGCTTTCCGACCCTATCGAGAACGCCTGCCGAGGCGGCGAACACTAGAGACCGGCGCATGCACTCTGTCGCGCCACCGTCCAGCAGGTTGTCGAGGCAATCGGGCACACCGCTGCGCAAGGTGAGCTAGGCGCTGTCCTTGCACAGCACGAGTCCGAATGGCATGTGTGTGAGCTTGACATCGCTTTTTGCCGGCGCGCGATATTGATCCCGAAATCTCTGCAGCCGCGAAAGGTGCCGGAAGTGAAGCTGCTGGCTCATGTCCGGTCCGTCGCTTTAAAGCCCTCGTCGTAATGTGCGGCGTCCATGTCGATGGTCGCGTACACAACCCTCCGTTTGACGGCTTGTCGGCCCGTCAACAAAGATCCCGAACGGGCTGTCCGACTCGACCACCAGGTGGAAATAGCCCTTGCCGGAGGCTGCACCGCGCAGCACTGCTAACACACATCACTGGTCGGTATCCGAGATAGTGCGCGCAGTCCAGTACTATAACAGTGCTCGTCCTTAAACGCGACCCCACAGGCACCTGCCAAGCATTGCACGCGCGGTCACCGCTCCAAACTCACCACTTGCTTCTCGCACTGGTTCTCGCGTCGGGCTGACTGATGCAGGAGGTGAACTCAACACTCAAGCTACGTTTATTCGGTATCATTTGTTGTTGTTGTTGTTGCAGAAAACAAAAAATGTAACACTGTTCAAAACTGTTTTTTATTCTGTAATTTAATATTTTTAATGTTTTGAACAATTTTAAATAGGTCAAATCTCAAGCCAAGTCCGTACTGTACTGTCCCATTTCGAGTGATCCATCACCACAAAAACACTTTGGCGCGTTTTGCTTGCCATTAGAGAGTCTTAATGCTTCTGAACCTATTTTTCTCACGCCATTTTTATAAAATACGACGTTAAAATCCCGCATTATAGCCAATCACAGCTATTCTAGAGCTTATATCACATCGTGTTTAGGAATTTGGACCCACGTCCGAGTCCGATTTGCGTTGTCAAACTCCGATTTGTGCCGCACTAAATTAAAGTTTTGAGAGCGAAATACCACTGTTGTAATAGCAGAATGCTACTGTCAAAATACGATCGCCACTTCGCACTAACCGTCGAAATCGGATGTGTGCTCATCCTTCTCACTCCAGTAGTACATCCGATAATGTAAATAGGCTTGACTGTCCATGTTCACATCATAATATGACTTAGTGCGCTGCTGAGTCTTGAGCACTGGGGGCTGTCGCCGACGATCGCGGTGCTGACTGGCTGGGTTGGCAATGCGCGCAGGCACGGGACTCACAGCGAAGTGAGTCCGTCATTCCGTCACACGCACGTGCAATACGGTGGCCAGTCGTTCATGGTGTAGCGCTCTTCGAGACAGCCGCTGATTCGTCAGAGTAGCTTGGAGTCGCGAGTTTTACGTTCGTGCCGAGGCGGACTGTGGCACTGCGTCTTGCCGTCGGGAACGCTGCCATCCCACGGTGGAGCGCCTCGATCGACCCGTGCAAGCGGCGGATGACGGTGTCCGCGTCGCTCCGCCTCTCAGTCTCGAGTGGTGACCGACGAGAGGCACCGATCGGAGGCTCTGAGCACGCTCGCAGCTGCGACCGGGTCCAAACTTTGGCGCGGTGGGCAGAGTGAACGGTGCGATATCATCACTCTCGGAGTCATTTCGCAGCTTGAAGCGCCGTCGCGGCACCTTGAACAAGCCGCAGACCGGGTGCACACGACAGAAGTGCCGGTTCATTGGTTCTTGCGCGATCGATCGGGTCTCAGACAGTTCACATTGTGCTCCAACACTTTGCCGGTCGACTCGTAGCACGTGGCGGCGACCTGTACTGTGCAGGCGTCTATTGTACCAGGGTGAATGAATCAAGTGCCTGCCGCATCTTCGAGCACCCCCAAATCGCTCACGGCGACGCCCGACTCGTCATGCCGCTTCGTGCGACTTTCGATTCCTCGCTACTGTACAAATGGCTAGCAACATCAGGTGGTTCGCGCCAATGGCGAATCGCCAAGGCACCATGCTGGGTTCGCGCGGCTGGCTGGGCTCGGAGGAAGAGGCGGCCGCCTTCTCTTCCTTTTGAGAAGAGAACTCCATGGCCTCGGCTCCTCCCCCACCTTCGAGCTACGGTGCGGGTTCTGGGATGGCCAACGTCTCCCCATTCTGTGCGACAAGCGTTGAAAAGTATCACCTCACTTCCAAACTGGATTCGAAAAGATCATGTACTGATACAATGTATCATCATGTTTTTATATGCTTAAACATGTTCCAGTTCATATGATCAAAGAGAGTTCTACTGAAACAGATTGTTTTATATCAGTAATAAAGTTACAGGGTTAGCTGAACACGCGCTTGCGCGGGCTGAGCTCGATCGCGACGTCGCCGTCCTGCTTGCCGTGCATGGCAAGCAGCAGCGGCTGCTCGGGCGTGACGATGCTCGTGAGCATGGGCGTGCTGGGCGTGGAGCTACCGTAGTCGCCGCGCTCGAGCTCCAGCCGCGCGGCGAGCTTGACCGCGCGGTAAGACGCCGAGCGGCGCAGCAGGCGGTGTGCGACCAGGCCGCCGGCGAGCGCGATCATGTTGAGCGCCATGCTCACGCGCGACTTGGTGAACTCGTTGGCGAGCACGAAGGTGCCGATGGCCAGCGGCACAGCCAGCATGAGCACGAGACCGCCGTCCGAGACCGCCACCTTGTAGGGCCGGTCGAGCCGCGGCAGCTTGTAGCGCAGGCGCGCGACGGCCGCCAGCTCCGTGACGCACGCGAGCGCCGACAGGAAGTTGTCCACGCCCAGAATCACGTTGAAGTCGAACATGGCCATGAACACAATGATGCCGTACGAGAGCAGGATCGCGCGCTGCGGCACGCCGTTCGCCGCCGACCGCCTGATGGCAACACTTCCTTGTTAGTCGGTCGTTCAAAGCGGCAAAAGTATCCAAAAAGTGTAGTCATCTCTTCGTTGAGATGGCTGCACTTCTGGGAGCTGCTTGCACCACATCAATGAAGCAAGGCACGTACTCGATGAAGAAGGGCGGGGCGAGGCCCAGGTCGGCCATGCCAGCGAGCAGGAAGCCGTTCTTGGTGATCTTGGCGATGTACACACCGAGGTTGCCGAGCACGCCGCAGAGCAGGAACCAGGAGCGTAGCGCCGGGCCGGCGATGGCCTGCGCGATGATGGGGTAGTATCCATCGGCCCAGAGCGTGTAGTGCGGCTTGTCGACGCCCGCAGCGGCCAGGAACGGCACCGAGTACGTGAGCGCCACCAGCGCAACGGTCAGGCACATGGCCTTGGGGTACGTGCGCCTCGGGTCGTCGATCTCGCCCGCGTACGCGCCGGCGGCGTCGAAGCCGCTGTAGCTCCAGTAGAGCACGCTCACGAGCTGGCTCCAGTTGG
Organism: Phytopythium sindhum; assembly: GCA_023334395.1. NCBI lineage: Eukaryota > Oomycota > Peronosporomycetes > Pythiales > Pythiaceae > Phytopythium > Phytopythium sindhum. The sequence goes on from JAASGW010000275.1 coordinate 19,059, forward strand.
GGTCGTCGCGCACGGCCAGCCAGTTGTGCGGGTCGATTTGCGACACGCTCACAACCATGAGCACGACGAAGGGCAGCACCATGGCGATGCCCAGCACCAGCAGGAAGCGGCCGACCGCGTCGATGCTGTAGACGGTCGGCAGCATGAAGACGGTCGCGACCGTCACGCGCACGAGGTACATCCAGTACGGCACGATGTACGAGTTGATGGTCGTGCTGGCCGCAGGCCCCACGAGCACGGCGTAGACCGAGTCGACCATGAGGCATGGGTAGATAGCGTTGTCGATGACGCCGGCGACCCAGGACCAGTAGCCGACGTAGAAACCCGCGGGCCGGCCGAACGCCTTGCCCACCCACGTGCAGAAGCTCGAGTCGGTCGGGAAGGCCGAGAAGAGCTCGGCGAACGACAGCGCGAGGGGCAGGCACCACACGAACGGGAACACGAGCGTGGCCGCGATGCCCACGAGCGGGCCGCACGCCGCCACGATCGGCTCCGAGCCCCACGGGCCGCCGCTCACGTTGAAGTACGTGATGAGCGCCAGCCCCACGACGCCCAGCTTGTTGCGCATCTCGAGCCGCTGCTGGAGTTGGTGGGGGCTTCTCGCGCTTCGCTTGGGGGGGGGGGCTGGACGGGGAATGTGAGGAGAGGAAGTGAGCGAGATGGTGAGACCTAGGAGTCCAACAAGACAAGAGGGGGAAACGGACGGGAAGCCGCCACTGAATGAACGCGGAGGCGGCAACACCCCGCGACAGGAATAGATCAGCGCCAGCCCGTCAAACGCCGCCTGGACGGTCGAGAAGGTGCGCGAGATGGTCAACCGCTCCCTCTTCTCTCCTTCTTCTCTTTTCTTCATGTTTTCTGTTTTCTCATGTTTGGTTTTCATTGTGTACGGTAAATGAGTCACGCAGCATATACCTTGTCCCGATCTTCCAGCTCTTCACGTGTCAAGAGGTCGGTCACTCGGCCGCCTTCTCCTCGAGCTCGTCCTCGTCCACGAGCCCACGGGTGCCGACAAACGTCGTGGACGTGGTCGCCATCGTCGTAGTCGTGCTCGTCATGGTCGCGCCCGACAGCGACAGCCCGCCGAAGAGCGAGGACGTCACGGTCGCGGCCGCCGACTCGGACGGGTCCTCGCTCCCGCTGCGCACCGACGTGCGACGGCTCGTCGACTCGCTGTGGTCCGACAGCTCCAAGATCGTCATGGGTGTATCACCCGCGCTCTTGGGCGCCTCCTCGACCACTTCCTCGACCTCTTCCTCGACCACTTCCTCGACCTCTTCCTCGACCTCTTCCTCGACCTCTTCCTTGACCACTTCCGCCTCTACCGCCTCGGTGGTAACGACTTCAATCGCGCCGCCGCTGAGCTGGAGCCCACCGAAGAGACCGCTGGGCTTTTCCTCCGCTTCAGTGCAGTCGTTCACATGAGGAACAGCACCTTCGTTCGCTTCCGGCGTGTTCTCCTTCTCCTCGTCGACGGGTTCGCTGTCCGGGATCAGCGCCGACTCGTCCTTCGAGTGAGAAGCGCCGCCGCTCAGCTGCAGTCCGCTAAACATGGATCCAGCCGCACTGGTTGCACCCACCATCTCAGACGACAGTTCGTGAGTTTGACGCTCGCCGAAGAACGAGTCCTTCATGTGCGACGACGTGGGCGACTCATCGACGTTCGTCGTGGCAATGGTCGTGGCCGTCGCGACGACCTCCACCGTCTCGACGGCAGCATACGAGTCCGCCACAACATGCTCGGAACCGGTCGATTCGTCCTTCGAGCCCGCCGACCCGTTGCTGAGCTGCAGTCCACCGAACAGCGAGCTCTCCGCGGCCGGTGGGGCCACGTTGTCGATCGATTGAGCCGACGAGTTCAGCGCGAGGCCGCCAAAGAGGCCGCCGACGGCACTCGTGCCGACGCTGCCAGGCGCCTCATGCTCGCTGTGCACGCTCTTGTGCTCGCTCTGAGTGTCCGAGTGGAGAGACGTCGACGACTGGGCTTTGATGCCGAGGCCGCCGAAGAGACCGCCGGTAGGAGCAGCAACGGGCTCTTCCGCGTGCTCCGGACTCGAAGTCGCAATGTCCTCGTTCTCAATCGCTTGGCCCTCCAGCAGCTCCAGCAGCTCCTGCTCCTCCGCGCGAAGCTCTTCCAGCTCGGTGTCGTACGTCGCAGCCGTCTCGTAGTCCTCGTTCTCCGTCACCAGTTCAATCTGCTGCTCCAGCATCTTGATGCGCAGCTGTACGTTTTCCAGCTCGACGGTCAGATCCTGTTCGTTGTCAGCAGCGGCAATGACCGGGCTGTTAAACTCTTGGTGGCCGTACTGCTCCCGGGCGTCTTCCTCGTGCTCCTCAGCTTCACTCGTCACGTTCTCGCCGCTAGGGCCCGCGCTCTCCTCCTCCTCTTCGTTCTCCTCGTCATCGTTCTCCAGTTCTTGGACCACCTGCTCTTCCGCCTTGGGCGCAGTTTGGGTCAAGGCCAAAATCGACTCGCGCCGCCGCTTCAGTGCTTCCACCTTCTCGTCCAGCTGCGCCGCAAGCTCATAGTCCTCGTTCTCGGTCGCGGTCTCGATCATCCCCTCGAGCTCCGTCAGCTTGGAAGAAATGTCCTCCAGTGCCTTCGCACCATCCTCAATCGTGTTGACGTCGTCGGACACAGAACCGCTGTCCAGGGACCCAACACCAGCGACGGTGCTCGTCTCATGGTACTCGTCGTCAACCGATTCGTCCTCCTCGTCGTCGCTCTCCTCCTCCGGTTCGTCCTTCGACGGGTCTGACACGTCGTACTTCTTCTCAAGCGCTTCCACTTGCACCATGCAAGCATCATACTCAGCTTGAACCAACAGCAGAGCGGACGATCTAAAGTCAATGCCGCCATCCGCCGCCGGGCCTTCCGTCTTGCACTTCTCCAGCTTCCGGAGCGACGACCGCAAGTGCTTCGCCTCCTTCCACAGCTCCGAGAGCGAGTTGAGCTCGAGCTGCTTCTCCATACTCTTCAGCTCCTCCTTCTTCTCCTCGAACTCCGTCTCGCGCTTGGTAATGCGCTCCTTCAAGTCCTGCAGCTCCATCTCCACGACTTCGACCATTTCTTCGGCCGTGCTGCGGTCTTTCTCCAGTGCCTTAATGTCCTTGGAGATACGCGCAGCTTCTTTGAAATTCCGCTGCGCAGCTGCCGTCTTCTTCTCCTGCTCTAGTCGCGGGATCATCGCTTCAGCCGAGGCGATCGCGTTGCGATGAATCGACAGCGACTTCTCCTGCTCATCGTGCTGATTCCGCAACATCATGAAGCTCTGCTCAGCCACCGCGACTGCATCATTCAGTGTGCTCAGTTCGGCTGTGTGCTGTCGCTTCCGAACGATCGACTGCTCACGACGCGTCTCCTGGACCTCCAGCACGCTCGCCAGCAACGCCGCAGCGCGCATCTCCTTCCGAACGGCCGTGATCCGCTTACCGATCGTGGTAATGTTGGACTCGTACTGGCTGATTCGTTCCTTGAATTCATCACGCTGCTGCACGAGCTGCTCGCCATCAGACTCCACTTCCTCCTTGGTCTTCAAGATACCCTGTTCGCGGTCAGCAATGCGCTTCAGCTGCCGCGAGTAGCGGCCACGCACAACATCGATGTCACGCTGTGCCACGTCAATCGCGCTCTGGATCTCATGCACGCGGTCGAGCTTGAGCTTGAGCTGCCGTTCAAGCTCGCGCACTTCTTCCTCGACAATTGCCTTCTCCTCCTTGAGCTTTGCCTGAAGCGCAAACTCCGAGCTGCACTGCTCGTCGATCGTGTTTTCAATCTCGAGCTTCTCAGCAGCAACGTGCTCCAGATTGACTGTCACGTGATGCATCTCCGTTTCGATTCGCTCCGCTTCGAACTGAAGCTGCTCCGACTCGTCCGACTCGTACTTCTTGAACTCCATCTGCAGGTTCGATCGCTCGGTTTCCTGGTCGTCGCGGAATTTCTCCAGCTCACGCAGCGTCCCTCGGGTGCTCTTCAACTGGTTGGCAAACGCTTTCTCCTTGCCCTTAACGAACGCCACCAGCTCGCTGTCCACCTTCCGAATGTCGCTCTCCGTAAGTGAAATGAGGTGCTTCACGCTGTTGATCGTGCCGTTCAGCGCGTCAGCCTTTTCGAAGTCCTCGACTTCGACAGCATGATGCTGCTGCGCCTCGACATCCCGCAGGTCAATTTCATACTGCGTGAGCTGGTTCGCGAGCTGCGCCTTGCGTTCCAGAATGCGATTTTCCTCGTCGTTCTGCTTCTGCACGCTCTCACGGAAGCTGAGCGCACTCTCATTGAAGTCGCGAAGCGTGATCAGCAGTCGCTCTTCGGGAGTGGGAGGCACAACCGGGGCGGGAGGAGACGTCGGCTTCTCCGGCACAGAATACGACGCCGCAGCGGGCTCCTCCGCAATCGGTGGCGACGACTCGGGGGCCTCTGCATTGTTCGTGCCGTGGATGTGGAGCCCAGATAAGACGCTACCACGAGCAGGCTCCGCCTTGGACGCCCGGGGAGATCCGCCTGACCCATGAACCGTGAGACCCGTCAGCACTCCGGTGGTTGGCTTCGTATGGACCGTCAACCCGCTCAGCACGGAGCCCGAGGTCACCGGAGGGAGCAAATGCGCCAAGTCGGTCGGGTTAGACGGTGTGCGGTGAGTGTCGGATCGGTCAGAAATGGAGGACTTGCGTCCGCCGCCTTGTTGCTGCTGCTGCAGAATTTCATCCTCAGTCAAATCTCCGCGCTGCAGAGCCGCGATTGACTCGTCCGAGAGCTGGCGGCCAAACCCGGGGCGGAATGACTTCTTCTTCTTTCTCACCACCTTCGAGCTCGAACGAGAGCTCACGCTGGAGGTGGCACTTCCTGCGCTCCCACGAGACATTGAAGCACCTGAGGCCGCGACGTTGGCGGTGGCAGCACCGCCGCCCGAAACATCCAGGTAGTTGAACGAGCCCGTCCTTTGTGACGGTGTTCTCCTGCGCTCAACATTGTGGTTGCCCAGCATTGCGCCCGTGCCAGCAGGACTGGGCGCCTCGTGGCCCAGCGTCAATCCTGCACCAGCAGCAGCACCGCCCGCGGCGACATCCAGCCCACTGAACAGGCTTCCCGTCGCCGGAGCAGCAGCAGAGGCGGGAGGTTGCGGGCCTCCGTACGACCCGCCCGCCGCGCTCGCGTTCCCTCCATATCCACCGTACTGAGCAGGTTGGTACGTGCTGGCGCCACCTGCGGGAGCCTTGAGCGACATACCGCCGAACATATCGCCGCCGCCGCCAGTTGCGGGCTCTGGCGCGTTTCCGTAGGACGACGACGAGTACGACGGGGCCGTCTGCGGTCGGTTGTTGTAGGACGGCGCGCCGTTGGCCCCGGGGACGCCGCTGGCTCCGGCGCCCAGCGCCTGCGACGACGCGGGCTTGGTGACCGGAGGGGGCAAGTTGAAGAAACCCCCGCCGGTCGGCTCTTCCAGCGCCGCGCCGCCCGCCGCGCCGCCCGCCGCGCCCGGCTGCGAATGACGGTGGCCGGGCGGCCCGCTCTTGCCGCCGTCCTCCTTGTTTTTAAAGAACCGGCCGAACATGCTTCACACTGGTCCAGAGGCCGCTTCTCGTTCTCGCTCTCTCGCTCCTCGCCCACCTGCTGTAAACCACCCGACAATAGCGCGACGCAAGTGTTAGTGGAGGTAGAAAAACCAAACGCACATCTGGCGCGCGGGCTGTCTCACTCCGCCGTCCACTCGCCCGCCCAGCGATCAACGCAAGATGCGCACCTCAAACCAGTCGTGACCCACCTCGTCTCGTTCGCTCCTACTCCGCGCTCGACGCTGAACGCAGGCAGATGCGCACCACCCACGAGTACTCGTCCTCTTTCTTTCCCTCTCCCCGCTCTCAGCAAGTCCACACGCGCGCGTGCTCCCCTTCAGCGCGCAGATAACAGCGACCAGCACGCACACGCCACCGCCGATGACCGCTCGACACTCACGCAGACACGGGAGGAAGCGAGACGCCGCGGAGGATGCACGTGTCCGCACTTTCTCCTGCGTTCCCCTCTGTCTTTCCCTGTTTGTTGGGCATTGAGGGGGGATATCGCGGCACCATCGTGGTCGATCGGAGTGATGGTTTTTTTGCGCGTATCACTGTAAAAAACCTCAACAACTCCTGCATTCATACGCGTAAAAATAGGGTCCGCACGCTATTCTTACTTGCTTTCATCCTTCTTACAACGTAATACGAACTACTACAATCTCATATTCTGCTCTAATCTTCTCCTCAGTCATACTTACATGCGAAAGTATCATCCATGATGGATCACCTCATGCCAATGCTCGGGTGCGTGTTGGCGACGGCGCCGGCGACGACGACGACGGATACCAAGGGCGCACGTCCCTAGAGCTGGCGGACGAGTGGGAGGTGCTCATGCTGCCCAGGATGGAGATCGCCTCCGGGGGCGTCGAGTGGTCTGGCGCGGGCTCCACGTCGTCCATCCACGCGTCAATGTCGCTGCCCGACAATCGCCGGACGGCGTCATCACTGTCGATGTTGCCCCTCGTCGCCCGGTGCTCCTTGCTGTTGCTCGGCAGCAGGTTCTTCATATACGCACGGATGTTTCCCGACTCGGGGTTCAGCATCGCGATGTCCTCGATGGTGGTCGCCGCCAGGTCCTCCAGGATCGGAGGCGAGTCGTCCTCCGGGATCTCGGGCAGCGACGCCGCCGCGCAGCTCGCCTCGAGCGCGTTGCTGCCGCTGCTGGTCACCGTGGTGGTCGGGGCGGCGGGCACCTTGGGCGGGAACGACGAGCCCATTACGAACACGCAGTAGCTCACGCGACGCACGCAGGTGACGCACACGCGGTGCTTCCCGACCGTCCCGACCATCTTCTCGATGGCCTGCATGCTCGAGCATTTGCGGCACGTGTAGTGGCCGCACAGTCGGCAGAAGTGCTTCTTGCGCAGCATGCTGAAAGGGATGTAGCACGCCGAGCAGTACGCGACCTGCGTGTTTGACCCTTCCGATGGGGCGAGAATGAGCGGGTAGTACCCGAGCCGACGCCGCAGCACGACCGACTCTAGTGCGCACGCCTTCATCGCCATGGCGCGCAGCAGCTGCACCGCCGACTGCGGCACCTTGCGTGCTGCCACGTGCATGTCCCGCCGAACGCTCGCGTAGAAGAATAGGCGAGTGAACTTCTCCTCCGAGTCTTCTTGCAAGATATACCCGACCATAATACCGTGGAGCTCGCGCCGGCGGTCGCGGTCGTCCGGACTCGAGTGCATATGCTGCTGGTGGGTGTGGCGGCTGCTGGAGCCCGCGGTGGACGACGACATGGACACGGAGGAGGGGTCATCGTCGTCTTCATCGTCCCCCGTGTCGTCCATGGTCCGGAGCACGCGGATGACCGACTTGTTGTCGATTTTCTCTTCCAGGAAATCCAGGAAGCACATACTCCGCTGCTTCCAGACGAGCCCGTGCTTCTGCAGTAGAGAAACGGCGTTTAACGACAGCTTGGCCGTTCTCAGCTGCGGGAAGTACGCCGGGAAGCTGGGGCGTCGAGCAGGCAGCGAGCTTCGACGCTGTTGTAGCGACCCTGACGCCCGCCCAGCTATCATTGGGCTGCAGTCTACCGAGCGAAGGCCCACTCCGTACACGTACAGGTCTCCAAAGATCGCTTCCATGCTGCGGTGGAACTCGTTCACGTGGTCCGTGGCGAACACATTCATGATCTCGCGCAGACTGCACGGCAGGTTGAGCTTGGCGACGACGCTGTACTCGTCTTTCGCGGCGCTGGACGAGTCGAACACCTGGCAGTCGGGCTTGGAGCGCACGAGCGGCTTCCACTTGCCCACCATCACCTGCCGCTGGGCGACTGCCTCGATCTGTTTCTTCGCCTGCCGCGCGTGGGCGAGCAGCACGCCATCCTCCATCTGCGACGACGTCGAGTACGTGGACGACGAGAGCAACCGCTGCTCGAACGCGGTCGAGCTCGCCGCCGCCGCCGAGGACGGGCGCATCGAGAGCCGAAACACCTGCGAGGACGACGACATGGACGACGACCAGGACCCGAGCGACCGGAGCACGCGCGGACCGACGGCGGCCGAGGGGGTCGAATCGTCCGCTAGATCTCGCTGCTTGCGCGCCTGGGACGCTTGAACGGGAAGCGGCGGCGTGCTCGACGCTTGCACCGTACGGTTTGCGGACTGTTGCGCTGTTCTCGCGTCGGTTGCGGGCTCCGACTGCTTCCGTGGCAAGCGGCGATGCGAGGGCAGCGACGGCGCTTGTCTCGACGGCGGTACGCGGTTCTCATCCGCCGCAGCGCGCGCCATCGTCGCGCCTCTCCGCCTGCCCATTCCGGTAGGTCCGCGGAAGGACAGGTCGTCCGCGCACGACTCGTCCTCGCTGGTCGTGTCGGGCACGAAGCGCGCGCGGTTCTGCTCGTGGTCGTTGCTGTCCAGGAAGCGCACGCTGCTGGCCATGCTGCTGGGCCCCGAGGATGCCTGGAGCGACGCTGAGGACGCTGAGAAGGCCGTCGACAGCGAGAACGGCGGGCGGCCGTCCACCTTGCGCTTCTTGGCACGCTTCTTCATGCCCGCGCCGGCCGCGAGGCGCACCGTGGGGGCGCCACCGCAGGGCTGCCGCCGCCGACTGGACCGCGCCGCGCGGGACGGCGCAACGAGCACTGAGGCGCCCGCGTCGCGCTCGCCCTGCGCCGGCATGCCGCCGTCGTCCTTCGCGCTTCTATCGCTTCTTCTTCCTCTTCTTTCTCTGGCCGGACAGGCGCCCGTGAGTCACTCGGCGCCTGGGCGGACCAAACACGCAGTGGAACCCTTTCAGTCGCGGGCGGCGCCGCCTCCGGAGCGCGATAGAGACAGCAAGAGGGCAGAGGAGACACGCCTCCGTCTTCCGCCTTCTCTTCTGCTGCCGACGGCGATGACTTCTTCCTAGCAGTGCGGACAGGCGGGCGGGCCGCGTGATGGCTAGAGGATGCGCGCGGCGGATGGCAAGCAAAGGATTCCTTCGGGGTGCCTCTTGGAGAGAGAGAGAGAAGGAATGGAAATGACTTGATGTTTGTATGGTAAAAACAAAAAAAGTCTGCATTTTTTGCTTGTTGATGAGGGGCTGTGACAGAACTGATGTATTTTTCCTTCCTTCAAGACAATTTTGCGGCGCCTTTCGATACAAAATGCTATATAAAACAAAGAAAGAAGTGAAAAAAAAAAAAAGGAATTTCAGAACAATCGCTCGCTTCGAAAAATAAATATATTTGTAATTTCACACCATGTGGTGGGCGAGACGCATCTTCAGTAATGTATTTTCTTATGTCTGAGCTAAATAATAGTTCTATTTTATTGAAATGAAGGCGATATCACATTTTGAAATCTCTTTAATACATAATAAACCTATATATGTTATTATCTATCTTGAAGCGGATGGGCCACTCACGACGTGATCCATCTCCTCTCCAGCCTGGATGCGATCTCCTTTTGCGACGGCCGCGGATCCAGTTCTAACATGCATCGGGAGGCGCCGACGGCAGTCGAGCTCACAGACAGCACCACGATGGGGTGGATCAGATCTAAAGCCTCTCGCACACAACGCAATGTCCTTCTTCACCAGCGCACAGGGTACAGCACAGAAGCTAGACGGATGCAATTCGCTCTTGTCCACCATGCAAGCAGTCGGACCAAGAAAAAAGTCAGCATTATCAAAATAGCGATTGTTGACGGTATTATATTCAACTTACTGCTAGTCTTCTCCAAATTGATATTTTGTGACTGCATTGGCGGAGCGCCACTTGATCGGGCAGAGATGCAGCGGACGCTCAAGCGCGCGCTGCGCTTCGCGGGCGTGGGGCTGCACTCCGGGCGGCCGGTGAGCGTGGAGGTGCGTCCGTCGCCGGCGGGCTCTGGCATCGTGTTCTGCACCGGCTCTCCTTCCTCTGGCGTCGCCGCGACGATCGACAACGTGGAGCGCGCCGCGAGTCAGCTGTGCACGCAGCTCACGTCGCGCGCCACTGGCGCGAGCATCTCGACGATCGAGCACCTGATGGCGGCGCTGGTCGCGTCCAGAGTCACAAGCGCGAGCGTCTTGGTGTCTTCGACCGAGCAAGTCGACCGCCAACACATCGAGCTCCCCATTCTTGACGGGAGCAGCGTCGAGTTCATGCGCGGGATCCAAGACGCCGGCGTCCAGTCGCTGGATGGCGAGGCGCTCGGCTATATCAAGATTTTGCGACCGGTCCAAGTGCTGCAGCGCGACAAGGCAGCGTGGTTCCTGCCGCGGCCACAGGCTCTGGGCGGCGCGGCGAACGCTCGCGACGCGCCTGTGCTCGACTTGTCAGTCCACGTGAACTTTGAGCACAAGGGACTCGGCCTGCACTCCTGCCGGTTCACGCTCGGGGCCGACCCAGAGACTAACATGGCGGCGTTCCTGCGGGACATTGCGCCGGCGAGAACGTTCACGTTCAAGGAGGAGATTGAGTGGATGCGCGCGCACGGACTGGCGCTGGGCGGGTCGCTTGACAACGCCGTCGTGTTTGCCAAAGTCGCAACTGCTGAAGACGCGGTGGCGAATACGTCGGAGGACGTCCAGGTGCTGAACAAAGAAGCGCTGCGTTTCCCGGACGAGTGGGTGCGGCACAAGATGCTGGACTGCATCGGCGACCTCGGGCTCGCAGGCCGACCTCTTGACGGGTACTTCTTCGCCACGAGCCCCGGACACGCGCTCACGCACGAGCTGCTGCGAGAGCTATTTAGCGACGAGCGCAACTGTGAGGTGTGCGAATAACTGCAATAGAGTTGTGATGCAAACGAGAGTGATCGTGTGGGACCAAGGACCAGCCACATTCGATGTTAGGTGCCACACAGCTGGGAACTCTCGTCGTCTCGGTCTCGGGTGAGGCAACACGTATTAATAGCCACGACGACAGAAGTCTAACCCAATCTGAATCTTGGCTTCGAACGCACCGCAGCTCCCAGTAGTATCGCATCGCCGAGCTGGAACTGTGCCAAGTGCGGTCTGTATACACCAGGGATCGACAACCATGTATATTGTTCACTAAAAGGATGGACAGCGAGCGTGGTGACGGTCATATCGTTGCTTTTGTTGAGCAAGTGCTTAAGCTACACAATTCGAATGTCGAGGGTGGGGTGCGACGCTCAAGGTTTCGCTTAGTCAAAGTACGAGCGCGTGTTGACGGGGTTCTTGGCCATGTTGGCGATCACCTTGCGGTGCGAGCGCCAGGCCACGTCGTCCTTGAGCGCGAGCTCCGGGTGCTTGCGGATCTCGCGGTTCACCTTGACGTCCGGGCAGCGCGTTAGGTGGCGCACACCCGTCGATGCCAGCATCACCACGCCGGCCGAGATCAGGAACAGCAGCGGGTACGTCTGTCCAAACCAATGCAAGCGTCAGCCACCGACCTTACCACCACCGTAGATCGATCAAAGGATCAAAGGAGGGCACACGCACAGATGAGTCGCCCAGCCAGACGGCGGAGCCCTTCTTCGCAACGTTGCGCGCGGCCGGGATCATCTTGGACTTGGATTTGATGGGAGGAGGGGGAGGCTTGGGTGGATCTCGGCGAAAGCGTAAATGAGAAGAAGAAGAAGGGGGAGGGAGGGAGGAAGAGGTGTGGAGCTTCGGAGCTGTCCGCTGTGTATGGGCTTCAATATGGGCTGTTAAAGCGCCCCCGGCTGTTAAACTCCTGGACAGCGAGCGACCGGGCCGCAACTTCAATATCCAAGTTCAACTTGGAAACCTTCATTAAATAATAATCTTTCTAAAATAGTTGGATATTATTGCTTATTTACTTGCTTTACCATTTAAAATTATATATATGACGTAATATTATACTTGCAGCTTTGCTTTCGAATTATCAGGTTTGTCAGGCTGTTGAATTGACCACCGGTACGGTACGCGGTTCTGGAAGATCGTCGCGACCTCTTGGCCAGTCTCCCTGGCGTCAGTACAGTATCTGCAATACGCAGTGGAGTTCTTCAGGGTTGTGCCAACCAGGCTGAAGCGCAGTCGATGGCTGGGGCGTCGCCTCGCCAGCACGCGACGCTGCGTGTAGGCCTGCCTTCACTCACTCTCTCTCTCTCTCTGTGTATGTGTATGTGTGGCTGTGCTCATCGGTTTTCCCCAAATGTACGTCAGCCTGGGACTCTTTCAGTCGCTCATTGTGATGCGTTGATGGTGACACGTACACAGTGGCGTCCAACTGCTCTAGGCGACTGAAGGAGACGCATAGAGGGAGGGCGTAGCAGCCGATCTGCCGATCTGCTAATCTGTCCGATGAATAGGCCTCAACTTGAGGCCGTTCCTCCCTCCGCTTGTGAGACGATGAAGTCTCGAGCAACATGAACTAGCTCCACACTCCTTGCCAACACCGACGGCGCTAGTCGACGGGCGTCAGTTCTCGGGCCTTGCGGTTGCGGTACGTGCGCGCGCGCTTCCTCCGCTCCTTCTCGAGGAACGCGGACGCGACCTGCCGGTCTTCCGCCGACATGGACACGCCCAGCTTGAGTTTGCACCGGATCGAGTGGCTGCGCTTGGACGCGCGGCTGAAGAGCTGGTGGCAGAACTCGCACTCCACTTGCTGGCGGCGCCGCTCCGCACGGAGACGCAGGCGCTGCTTCTCGGCCTCGGGGCGCGACGCCTCGAAGGGCTTCTTGGCCACGGACACGCGCCCCGAGCGTGTCGTTGTGGTCTTCGGCTTGTCATCCACTCGTTCTGCTGATCGCGCCTCTTCCTGGTCATCAGACGCGGCGGGGTCGTCCGTCGATGAGCCCACGCTGCAGTCATCCTCGTGTCGAGTGTCATTCATGCTCGAGACGATCGACGCAGTCGCCGGAGACAGCAGCTCGAGTTGGTCCATCGCCGCGAACCAAATCTGGTGGAAGCCACTGCTGGCCCGCGCGAAATCTGCGTCAATTGAGTCGCACTCAACGCTCAGACTGACATTCGAGATGCCCTTGGACGGCGACAGGCCTGAGCAGCGGGCTTTCGTACTGCTCTCGTTCGGAAACACGCATCGCCGGAACGCTTCGAGCGGCAGCGCAATGCCCATGTAGTTGGCTGCGAACGCGTGGAAGCTCTGTAATAGCACCTCTCGCCGCTCGCCCTATTATATGTGATGCATCAATTGGCACTGTTAGTTTCTCGTGATGTGGAATGCGTCTGGATGAGTTTGTAGTCCGCACCTGCAGAGTCTTGAGCCCGCGCTTGAATACCTTGCGCGCGTTCGCGAGTCGGTTGCGCTCAGCACAGAAGCGCGCGTACTCGGCCCACACGGACGGCTCTTGGCCCGCTACGGGACATGCTACCGCGCACTCAAAGACACTAGCGGCGTGCCCGAACTGCCGCAGGTCGCAGTCCAGCTGCGCGTACATGACCCACAGCGCCGCGACCTCCCGCGCTTGCTCGCTCTTCACAGTCGCAGCATACTCACTCTGCATTGAGAGCTGCCTGTCTTCATTCGCCGCCACTTGCTGATCCACCCACTCGGCCAAAAGCTGCTCCAGTTTCGCTCTGGCGGATGCCAGCTCGAGATACTGTGCGTCAATCGGACCCTTTAGTGCGCCTAAAGACGGTTGCCAGTGCGGACAGGCAGCGGAGAAGGATAGAGAACACGTACGTTCGTAGACAGGATCAAGGCGCGCGCATCCTGCACGGCCCGCTCGGCCGCGGGAGCGCAGCGTGCCGACGGCATGGCGAGCAGCAGAGTCCCCGCGACGTTTCCCACCTCCCCAAGATCGTCCATCGGTGTGATGGGTCTCGCGTATGAATTTGTACGAGATACTACTACGCTTGCCAAAAACATACTATAGAGTACTATCAAAAGTGTTATGCAGTAATGTAATAGATATAGATATAGTTTATTACATAAGTAGTGGTGTTATTGCTGATTTGTATAGTAATTGCAGATTAGCTGTGTCCAGGGCAACGAAGGATTGTAGTAGTATTAGTACAATAGTATTAATCGTGGGGAGAGGGTTACACAGTAACCCCAGCGACTCGACCTGGACAGACACTCCAGCTCAAAGCGCACACATAGCAATAGCAACAGGAAGACAGGAGCGGCTGGCAGGATGAACGCAACAGATCCTGGCGCGCAGAGCGTGCACGGGGTGAACCCGCAGTCGCTGGTGGAGAAGATCATGCGCAACCGCATCTACGCGAACGTGTACTGGAAGGAACAGTGCTTCGGGCTGACGGCCGAGACGCTGGTGGACAAGGCGGTCGAGCTGACCGAGTTCGGCGGCACCTTCGGCGGCAACCAGCAGCCCACGCACTTCCTCTGCCTGCTGCTCAAGATGCTGCAGCTGCAGCCGGAGCTCGAGGTCGTCAAGCAGTTCATTGAAAATGAGGACTACAAGTACGTCCAGTGGTGCACTGTCGGCCTTCTGTCGGCTTACTGTGGTGGCCAGCGTTGCATCGAATGGAGCTAATGCAACACATGATGTTCGTGTGTGGTGTACAGATACGTGACGGTGCTGGGTGCCGTGTACTTGCGCCTCGTGGGCAGGCCGGTCGACGTCTACTCACTGCTCGAGCCGCTGTACAGCGACTACCGCAAGATCCGCAAGCGCAACGTCATCGGTGCGTTCCCGTTCCCGAGTCTATCGACCGTTCACCGCTGCCATATCCGAGCCACATGCCCTGACATTGACACTCGTGCAATGACTTGAGCAGGCTGGGAGATCACGCACGTGGATGAGATCATCGACGCGCTGCTGCACGAGGAGTACTACATCGACCTGGCGCTGCCGCGGCTGATGGACCGCGACCAGCTCGAGAAGAGCGGCGAGCTGCCGCCGCGCAAGAGCCCGCTCGAGGACGAGCTCGGCGCCTCCGACGACGACGATGATGATGATGATGGCGGCGATGACAGCAGCAGCGACGAGGAGAAGAAGTAGACGGGTAGAACTGGTTGACGCGGAGTGCAGGAGGGTACCCTTTCGGTTACGACCTTTCCAACAGCCTAGCTGTCGACCGTCTCGCAATGCAAATGTAAAGTAAGTCGCCCGAATATTCTGTTCAGCAGGTTCGTAACCCGCAGCGTACCCCTGATGCGCCGCCCCATGGCCATCAAAAGTCCGATACATCACATAGAGACTGGAGGAAGACAAGGCTAGGGAGACTAGGAAGAAGAAGATGGTGCTGTACGTGATCGGCCTGGGTCTCGGCGACGAGCAGGACATCACACTGCGCGGGCTGAACGCCGTCAAGAAGTGCAAGAAGGTCTTCCTGGAGAACTACACGTCCGTGCTCGGCATCGACCACGCCAAGCTGGTACGTTGCGCGATCGCCATGAACGTCTTCATGAGCGTCGACTGACCGCTTTGCTGCTACGACAGAGCGAGTTCTACGGGCGCGAGGTGATCCTGGCGGACCGCGACTGCGTCGAGACGGGCGCAGACCAAATCTTTGAGCACGCCAAGGACGACGACGTGGCCTTCCTGGTCGTTGGCGACCCGCTCTGGTACATTACCTGCTTGGCACATGGACCACTAGGAGCGCCACAGGCAGCAGCTAACTGTATGGCGTGGTGTGCTGCAATGTGACAGCGCGACGACGCACTCGGACCTGATCCTGCGCGCGCAAGAGCTGGGCATCCGCGTGGAGGTGGTGCACAACGCGTCGGTCATGGGCGCGGCGGCCTCGTGCGGGCTGCAGCTGTACTCGTTCGGGCAGACCATCTCGATCCCGTTCTTCCGCGACGAGTGGCGCCCCGACAGCTTCTACGAGAAGATCCAGTACAACAAGAAGGGCGGCATGCACACGCTCTGCCTGCTTGACATCAAGGTCAAGGAGCCCGACTTCGACGCCATGTGCCGCGGCAAGATCGTGTACCTGCCGCCGCGCTTCATGACGGTCAACCAGGCGGTGGAGCAGCTAATCGAGGTCGAGGAGAAGCGCCAGGGCGGCGCCTACTCCAAGGACACGCTCTGCGTCGGCATGGCGCGCCTCGGCCAGAAGGACCAGACCATCATCGCCGGCACCATGGACGAGCTGCGTACCGCTGATTTCGGCGCGCCGCTGCACTGCCTCGTCATCGCCGGCGACGTCCACCCGCTCGAGGAAGAGGTAGGCCACACATTGATCAGGGCTCTGTGAATGTCTACCGCCATCTAACACATCGCACCACTGCTCATTTGGACTGTGTAGATGCTCAAGCAGTTCCGCGTCAACCAGTAGACCCGCTCGATGGACCAGCGAGCGATGAAGATCGTGGTGGTGAATACAAGCGAACGATGTGTATCGGATACGCAAAAGGCTTTTTCGCTTGTTGGCGTTGTTATGCTCTCTCACAGTCCACTGACCACGTCGTCACGCAAGAATGGAGAATATACAAAGCGATGGCCTCAGATGGCACCGCTTTCCCTCTCAGACGGCGCCTATGCGTGGTGGTGCGCCTTCTTGGTGTGGTGGTGGTGGCGGTGGTCACGATGGTGCTCCTGCTGCTTGCCTCCGCGGCGGCGGCGCTGCTGCTGCTGCTTGTGGTGGCGGTGGCGACGGCGACTGGCGGCCGCGCAGCCCCAGACGTCGCCATCGGCGTTCTGGTTGACGACGCTGCAAACGGCGCCGTCGGGGCAGACACCGTCCGAGACCTTGGCCACGCAGACCTTGGCGCCCTTGGCGACGCACCCATCGTGGCTCCAGCCCATGACGCCGATGGTCTGCTCGTCGTCCGCGCACGTGCCCGTCCACTCGGTGCTCTCGGGTTCGTCGTCCGTGTCGTCAGCGGGCTCCTCCGAGTCATCCTCCCAGTCCTCCGAGTCCTCGGAGCTCGTCAGGTTGGTCGCGTAGCAGCCGTAGACCGGGTTGTCGCTCGCGTCGTAGGTCAACAGGTCGCACACAGCGTCCTCCGGGCACGCGCCCTCGCTGTTGGTGGCCACGCACGCGTCGCCCGACACGCACGAGATAGCGGTCCAGCCCACGACGCTCATGGGCGACTCGTCCTCGCCCGAACAGTCGTCCGTCGTGGGTGGCTCCTCGTCCTCCCAGTAGTACCACTCGGCGGGCACGCAGCCGTACACCCAGGCTGTGTAGTCCTCCGTCACCGTCACCGGCGCGCACACGGCGCCGTCCGGGCACGCGCCGTCGTAGATGTCGGCCACGCACATCTGCACGCCGGCGTCGATGCAGGCCGCCTCGGGCCACGACACCACGCTGACGGACTGTCCGCCGTCCGCGCAGTCGGCGTTCACCTTCTGATGGTGGTGGCGGCGCGAGTGCACGCGCACGTTCACGCGTGAGTCGCGCGCGGCCAGCGCCGATGTGAAGGCGAGCGCGAGGCTCAGCGCCGAGAAGGCAGACGTCAGGCGCACCATCGAGAGAAAGAGGAGCTTGGGTAGCTTGGGGGCTGGGCTGGGTTGGTGGGGTCTTGGGCGTCAAATGGAGAATGAGACCGGCGTCGGAGGCCCCTGGAGGATATGCAGAGAACGAGAGAAGGAGAGCGCGGCCTCCAGGGCGACTAGTGGCGCGCGTGGTGGGATCCGGTGGACAGCGCGGCGCCCCTCCAGCGGAACTCCATCATTAGAACGTATCAGTTGGGCCATGCCAGACGCGGAACACTGCTTGGAAGGAGAACAGCGCGTGGAATCTAGAAGGATTCCGGCGGCGAACAAACCGCGAGCGATTCACACGACTCGCCACTAAAGAGATGAGAGCGGCGGATGATTCCGGCGGATATGCTGCAGTTAATTAAGCTTGACGAGACGCGCTGCAGATCCAATGGAGGCGCACAGGCAGAGATCCATCGCTGCAAAGAGGAGGAGGGGAAGGCATCGCCATTATGATACAGGAGCGAGCAGCACCGATTGAAATGATCGCTTCAACATGGTTCAGCTGTTTTATGCTGATCAAATTATGAAAGTTTATGATCATTAACATCATAAATTATGAAGATTTACATAATAAATCATGAAGAAGTAAGTATTTATGGCGTTTTATAAATATTGAAATCGAAATTAAATATTGTATTAGTAAAAATGGTGAGCCTCTATCCTGTATACTACACCATCATAAATTTACTAAGAAAAATAGCTCTGGATTTTTTTTTTTTTTTGTCAACTCTGGTTTGTGGGTTACAACATCATACCATTTTGTTTTTATTTCTTTTGTGTGTGTGTTTTTTTTCCTGATCTGCCGTGTCAAAATGTTTCGCTACTTCACATGAAGGTAGTCCATGGACGCGATACAAAGTGTTGACACCAGAATATGCACAGGGATACAGCAGCCGGTCCTCTCCAGCAGAGCATACGATGGTGCTCTAGGTGTAGACCGAGTGAGCGAGCGAGTGGCCGCTCTAGTTGTGCGAGTGTTTCTTGCCGTGGTGCTTCTTGCTGTGGTGCTTCTTGCTGTGGTGCTTCTTGCTGTGGTTCTTCTTGGACGTCGTCGAAGCGGCAGCGGGCTGCTGCTTGTGCTGCTTGTGCTGGCGGCGGTGGTTG
>JAASGW010000276.1:0-37397 GCA_023334395.1 Phytopythium sindhum
GACTGAGCTGACGCGCCGATGTCAGAAGCGACCGCTGCACGCACAACTGGATGTTCAGCGATCTGGCACTGGGTTGGTTGAGCCGTGCCTGTACAGTTCCGGTGTTGTAGATCTGCCACTGTGACGTGCCAGTCACCGGGATCTTCTTTGTTGTGGTAGCGCGCCAACTTGACAAACCATCCACACGCCGGAGCACAGGAGCAAACGAGCCACCGGAATGTACCACCCTTCTTATGCACCTTGGCATGCTTGTCCTGCATGAGCGCGAGCAACTTGACAGCCGTCACCGCCATCTTACCGCTGCTCCATCGCTCGGTCTTAAGCTGTGTTGGTGTGATATTGGAGTTGATTGTGGTGGCCATCGTGGTGACAAATCTCGATGTGAGTGTGGTTGATCGCGTTGCTGAGGCAATACGCTTTTCATCGGGCGCTCGCTTCGGTCTAAAAATGAGTTTTGGCTCAGTTCTTATAATAGCGTAGAGTAGCCGTATTTTACAGTAATATTTCTCTCACGTGGTGTTTAAAACAATGTGTATCACCTTTTGATGAAATATTTTACATGTATCACCTTTCGGAATTTTCCCTTAAATAAAACTAGGATGGAGGTTGGTAGTGAAAGGGTTGTCACCAATACATAATTTGTGGTGGACTTCCCTTTTTTACACCGTCGGACAATTAATGTACGTCGGACAATTATCTCGTGTTCTCCGGTACTTTTTGGGGAACGATAGGGTTAATATTGATAATAGTACATTATACGCATTTTGTCGCTTTTGAACATGTAGGCGTATATTATCATCTCATCTATGGTATCAGGCATTTTCTTGATTCATATTCTAGCGCTGGGCGTAAAGGAGTGTCACGTCCAGTACGACGCCACGGCGCGTGGGCGTTAGCGAAGGTGAGAAAACGTTAGCGGGCGTTTAGCGCTGCCAGGAAGAAATCCAGCTGACACCGAAGGCAGAAATAACCAAGCCAGCCAGCCACACGGAGAAAGCGCCGCAGCAACACCGCGTTGTTCTCCGTCGAGCCGGCGGAAATGGTGCAGAGCAGCAAGTACGACCTGCTCATCAAGCTGCTGCTCATTGGCGACAGCGGTACGTGGCGCTCGCTCCCCGCCCCCCTCCCTCCCCCCCTCCATACCGTCTTATGGCTGCTGTCTGTGATTGCTGTCTTACTGACCGGCCTCGCTTTTCTTGCGCTTAAAGGTGTCGGCAAGAGCTGCGTGCTGCTCCGGTACTCGGACGACTCGTTCACGACGTCCTTCATCACGACGATCGGGTGCGTCTGATCTATAAGCAGGGTTATCACCGTGCTAGTGCGCGTGCTGACGTGTTGTTTGACTGCCGTTGCTGGCCTTCCCAGCATTGATTTCAAGGTGAAGACGATCGACGTCGATGGGAAAAGAATAAAGCTCCAGATCTGGGATACCGCCGGTCAGGAGCGCTTCCGCACGATCACGACAGGTGCAGACTGTGTGAGGCTTCAAAGTTGCACGATTGACTCGGCGCTGACTGCTCTCCTGTACATGAACGCATGGGTCTGTGTGTGTCGACGCGCCAGCCTACTACCGCGGCGCGATGGGCATTCTCCTGGTCTACGACGTGACGGACGACCACTCCTTTCAGAGTAAGCGAGCGGGTGTCATGCTATGGTCGTGTGGCTGGCGATGATCTCTAACCGTACGACTCGTGTCTTTTGCGTGCTGCTCGAGCGCAGACATCCGCAACTGGATGACGCAGATCCGACAGAACGCGTCCTCGAACGTGAACAAGATCCTCATCGGCAACAAATGCGATGTGGACCCGTCCGAGCGCGTACGTGGCGTGCTGGAGAGCATCGGTCCTCTGGACCCGCCAGGGTTTGTTGAGCGTCGCTAACGCCGTTGTTTGGCCGCGTGTCTATCTCGTCCAGGCGGTGACCACGAAGCAGGGGCAGGACCTGGCGGACGAGTTCGGCATCCAGTTCTTCGAGACGAGCGCCAAGAACAACATGAACATCGATGAGGCCTTCCGCTCAATCGCAGTCGACATCCAGAAGCGCCTGACGGAGAGCGAGCACGATAGATTAGACGTCGCGAGCGGCAGCAAGTTCCGCGTGGACGAGCAGCAGGAGCAGTCCAAGGAGGGCTGCTGCGCATAGCTGTCGACCCCTCCAGTGTCCGTGCCCAGCCCACCCGTGTGCCCCTCGTGCCCGCCTCTCCCTACGGGCCCACATTATGCTTTTAAATATCACCACGACGCCCTTCGCTCCATTGAGATCGTGCATGAGCTGCTCCCGTAGAGACTCGTCCACATGCGTGGCGTGGTGGTACCGTAGCGTAACGTAACGTTTGCGCTCGGTTCTGTGCACTTGACGAGCACATTTTTGACATTTTGGACACTCTTCGGTGTCGAAAACTGCGCTGATTTGGTTGGTGAGTCTGCGCCCCCAATTGTGTAGCCATCGCTTGGTGGCCGGATCAATACTTCAGACTCGGAAGGCGAACGACCGAGCGACGATGGCAGACCCGCGGGAGCTACGCGTATGCGACGAAGCGGAGGAGGAGGACGTGGAGCAGCAGGAGACGTGGGATGACTGGGTGGACGACTCGGCGGACGAGAGCTTCGTCTGCGTCTTCTGCCCCGAGCGGTTCGCGGGCGAGGACGCGCTGCACGCGCACCTGGCGGCCGCGCACGCCTTCTCGCTCAAGCAGCAGATCAGCGAGCGTAAGCTCGACACGTACGCGGTGATCCAGCTGGTCAACTTTTTGCGCCGCTCCCGGCTGGGCGGTGTGTCGGCGGAAGAGGTTAAGCAGACGCTGGCGACACAAGGAGCGAGCGCGTTCGTCAAGGAGGAGTTCCTCAAGCCGGTCAATCCCGACGACCCGCTGCTGTATTGCCTCGAGTGCGCCGACAGCGACAGCGAGGACGAGGGTGATGACGACCACAACGAAGAGGAGGAGCAGAAGAGCGCCGAGCCAAGCGTCACGGTCGCGAATGCCAGCGCCGCTGAGCAGATCGAGAAGCTGAAGGTGGAGAACGCCGAGCTCAAGGAGCAGATGCAGAAGTACTCACGCCTGCTCCGCGACTTTGTGCTGGAGGATGACAAGACGGCAGCCATCCCCGGCGCGGTCGAGGGGACGGTCGACAACGACACGTACTACTTCGACTCGTACTCGCAAGTGGGCATCCACCGCGAGATGATCACCGACAAGGTAGGCTGGACACTTTAGCACGCCACCTACGATCCATGCACTCACCGCGTTGTAATGTCTCTTGGCGACAGGTGCGCACGGATGGGTACCGCAACGCGATCCTGAACAACCCCGAGCTGTTCAAGGGCAAGGTCGTGCTGGACGTAGGCTGCGGAACAGGCATCCTGAGCATGTTCGCAGCCCGCGCCGGTGCCGCAAAGGTCATCGGCATCGACCGCAGCGAGATGGGCAACGTCGCGCGCGAGATCGTGGCCGACAATGACCTGAACGACGTCATCACCATCATCCGGGGCAAGGTGGAGGAGCTGGAGCTGCCGGTGGACAAGGTGGACGTGATCATCTCGGAGTGGATGGGCTACTGCCTGCTGTACGAGTCGATGCTGGACACGGTGCTCTTTGCGCGCGACAAGTGGCTCGCGCCGGGCGGCCACCTCTTCCCGGACAAGTGCTCCATGTTCATCCAGGGCGTGCAGGACTCGACCAAGCGGTTCGACTTCTGGGATGATGTCTACGGCTTCAACATGCGCGCCGTCAAGTCCAAGGTGTCGATCCGCGATGCGTTCGTCGAGGACGTGGACCCGCGGGACGTGATCACGTCGCGGGAGCTGCTCAAGGTCATTGACATCGACCACGTCACGTACGAGCAGCTCGACTTCCACACCGACTTCTCGCTCACGATCGAGACGAGCGGCACGCTGCATGGCTTCGTGTCGAGCTTCGACATTGGCTTCGAGCGCGACTGCGCGCGGCCAGAGTACTTCACGACGGGCGTCGAGGGCACGCCAACCCACTGGCACCAGGTGTTCTTCCACATCCAGGAGCCGATCGCTGTAGCCAAGGGCGAGACGCTCGTCGGCAAATGGTGGGTGCGCCGCAACGCCGAGAACCCACGCTTCCTGGACGTGGAGATCCAGTGGAAAGCGCCCGGTAGCACCGACAGCGCGTGCAAGGTGCAAAGCTACCGCCTCCACTAGAGGACCGGGATGTACATCGGACGGGAGTAGCCGCAGCATCAGTTTGTTTGTCGCTAGTTCCTTATATACCACCACCATCACTGCACATGAGCTTCCACGTCTTCGTGCATTCAACGTGTTAAGACCGTTGACGCCACTTCTACTCGACTCCAACGTCTACGGGGAGGAGGATCTCAGTCCCTGCTGTTGTTACTGCTACTTCACCTGGCTGATCACGTCCTTCACGAGCACCGACATAGCCGACACCTTCTCAAACTCCTCCCCCTCCGGAGCGGGCATGAGCGCTAGGCACTGCAGAAGCAGGTGGTGGGTCGCCGTGAGGGACGGCGCGCGGTCGAGTCTCTCGACGAGTGGGTCCGCCACGAGCGGCGGCTGGGTGCTGCTGATGACCCAGAGAAACACGTCTGCCGGCAAGACGCTCATGATCATCGCGTACTGAGCCTCCGCCTTCATGCGCTGCAAGATGATCGCCAACCGCGCCCTCGCGATGGCACCTAGCTGCGACACAATACGCTCGGGGTGCTTCATCTTGTCAATCCACAGGTCTCCGAGCTCGTCCTGGCCGCTCTGGTACAGAAACACAACATGCTCCTCGCGAATCGTCTCGAGCGACAAGCCGAAGGCCTCAGCAAGCGCGAAGCCGAGCGAATCATCGTACCGAACAAGCTGCTTGAGGAATATGGCGCGCTCCTTCTGAACGACTTCCCGCTGTCGCTGATGGGCTGGCGAGGATTCAGCATCAGCGACGGCAACAAACGTGTTCGGGCGACAAAGGTGCGACCCGTGGCTTGGAAACAGCTTCACAATTGACACAGGCGTCACTGCCGTCGCCGCGAATGAATCCAGCAGCAGAATCAGGCTCATGTGGTCCGTCAGTTGTGCCAACGAGAGCTTTGAGAAGTCGAAACTGGCCAGCGTTCGTATCAGCATCGACGCGTCGCGCGGAGGGGGCCATCGACGGTTGAAGATGATGCGCAAGTTGCCCACAGGGCAGCTCCAGCGGGATTCATGGGTCAAAGAGCTGAGCTTGAACTCGGCAACCGCTGGCCGCTCAACGTCCGGGTCGTCATCATGCTCCTCGTCCTCGTCTTCCTCCTCGCCTTCGTCACTCGCATCGGCTGCAGTTCCTTGTTCCAACGCCGAGCTCTTTACCAGCCCTTTTGCTGACGTCGACAAAATAGAGAGCAGGTTCTTGATGATCGCGAAGAACCGCCGGGCTACCTGCGGCTGCAATCCTCGCTGGGGCTTCCGGCCGGCGGCGCTCTCTTCCCAGAACGAGATCAGCGTCACGACGTGGACGCGGATGTATTTTTCCCAAATGTGCACCGCCATCGCCGTCTTCATTTTCAGGCTCACCAACGCGTCAAGCTCCAAGAGCGCGTCTTCCAGCTGATGCATATCCGAGCGGTCTGCGTTCCAGGCGGCGCACAGCACGCTCACCCGGAAGCAGCATAGCGAATCTGGATCCGACAACTGCGGGAACGCAGTTAGTACCGCCGACCAGTCCTTCATCGTCTGGACGTTTCGGCAGTGCTCCATCTTCGCCACCCACGTGTCTGGGCTCGCATCGTCAATGGTAAACGCGCTGGCATCAGCGCGAGTCGGTTGAGGTATCGCCAGATCATTCTCGCCGGGCTCGTGGCTGCTGTTGAGCTGCATCACTGCCACCGCTCGCATGATTTCGTCGACGTGCTCGACAGCCTCGACCGACAGGCGTCCGACTTTTCCCAGGCGTAACGAGAGATGCACAGTCTTGGCGATGCAGTCTTCCAGCACGCGCCACCGCACTCCGCTGCTGACGCTGCTAAACTTACCCAGCGTAGACTCCTCCAAGTGTCTGGCTGCTTGAACTTCTCCCCACCCGCAGTGCTGGCTCAGAATGAAGGCGTGAAAGAGCTTGGCTGTTCGCCAGCAAGCGGAGAATACTGCTTCAAGCTCTTGCGAGCAAGCATTCAACCGTCGAAGCGTCTTTTCTGCCAGAGTGAAAGCAGCTTCTGATGCAGCCTCACCATCAACTCCATGATCGATATCTTCCGAGTTCGGGATCGCGAGAGCTGGTTGCAGCCAGCGCTGAAGAGCGGACGACTGCGCAGGCGCGGGCAGGCTGAGGACAACCCCGAGAGGAAGCGAAAAGTACCAATCCAGAAACAGCGACGTCTGGATCCGCGGTGTGAGGAAGATGGACTCGTGAAGCGTTTGGATTTCCTGAAAAAAGCAAACGAGGAAAGCGTTGTCACCCCTTTGTTAGCACCCAGCCTCAACATTATCTTAGAAGGTATAACAAGCGGCAAGCTTACCTGGACTGCAAAGACGCTGGACAGCACCGGCAAGAAGATAAACGCTAGAAAGCGATCCTTGCGAGCGGCGCTCGTGAAGTTTCGCAGCACAGATAGCTTCAGCGTGCGGAAAATGTCGCGAAGAAAAGCTTCTCGGCTCTCGGATTCCTCGTGAAGAACAAGAATGTCGCGGCGGCGCGCGAGCTCCGGGTCGCTGAAGGGCATCGAAAAGTACTCTAGGAACGCCCACACGTCGAGTGTGCTCGCGGATTCCACCAACTTGCGCGTTTTCACACGCGAGTCATCGTCGACCGCGAAGCCTGCGCGTCGAAACAACTCCAGCCACGGGAGCATGCGGGCCAATTCGCCCGACTGTGTCTTCGCAGCGCTAGCCTCGCGCAAGGATTTGCTGTCCGTGTTTGCCAGAAATCCTCGGTAGCTTCGCTTGAACTCCTACAGCGACGCAAACGAGGAGGTAAGTATCCATGAGGCATCGATCACAAAAATTAACGGCAGACTCACAGTCTCAAACCCGGTGAACGCGAGTACGAGGCGATGGAGCCACTGGACGTTCCACACGAGCAAAATCTCTGGTCCGGTCGGTGCGCGTGATGCCATACTGTTGGCCATGGCCTAAATATCAGCAACACATTAGGAGAGCTCGTTCACCATCGGGAGTACAATCTAGGATCGACACCTTACCGTTTGCATACGCTCCAGCGACTTTAAAAGAAATGGCGCACCCAGCAGCGCCATGTCCGAATTCAGCAGCACTTCAAGAAGTGTCTCGAATGTTGCCAGCGACGACAGATTCGCGATGTCGTCAAGGAGCGGCTGAAGCACGTCGTGCGACAGCGAATTGGTCGAGTCGGCGCGCTTCTTCTTGACGAAAGCATGCAGTCCGCCGATGAGTTGGTGCAGCAAAAAGTTCTCCTCTTGGAGCCTGTTCTGCGTGAAGTACTTCATCAAGATCGAAGTGGTCGGCAGCCCTGGCTTCAGTTCGACCACCTCGGAGGTTTCATCCCCAGCCTTGACGAGTATAAAGCACTTGGCTGTGCGCGTGGTGGGATCAACACGAGTGAAAACCCGCGCACTATCGCCGACGGCAAGAGTAAATACGCGCGGACCGTACTGCGCGCGCCAGACTTCGACAATTCCGCGCTGTGCAGAGTAAATCACTAAATACAAACCATGCGAACGCCGCGCACCTTCAGCAGCCTGCATCCACCCACACTGGGCGTTCCGATACCCCTTCCACATCCGAATGATGATCATCCGGGACGTATCGACCAGCATGATGCGCCCCAGTGTATCCGAGATCGCTGCCAGGCGACCGTTTGGGCTCAAGACGAGCACTCGACATCGGCGTCGTTCGTCGTCGGAGATACCCCGGGTGCTGTGGATTGGCGCCGCGACGTGCTCAGCAGCCGTATCGATCGCACCAGACCCAAGTTGTGCGTATTGCAGTGCGTCACCATCTTCTCCCTTTCCGCCGCCCCATCCCCAGCTTTTCGCGAAGTTCCACACTGCACCGGCCGCTCGCGTTGCCATCGCCGTCGCGATGTGGGCCAGATGCACGATCGAGTTCTGATCATTCCCAGCCTGGTAGAAGGAAATGAAGGGGCCGGTTCCAGCGCTGATGACCGAATAGATGCCGATGCGGGCGTGAGACTGGAATATCGTTGGCCGCACTGAACCGCAGGGCACGGCGGCGACGATATTGGTCTGGTCGCGAAGACAATACTTTCGAAATTTGCTTGCCTGGGCCGGACCTGTCAGTGCAAAGTGCAGCTCGTGTCAGCTAGTAAAACGACCTCGCAATGAAGCATGCAGACGCACCAAACACGGCCGAGTTGATTTGGCCCAGCAACTCGGCTAGCTGCACAATTGCAATCGTCGCGTCTTCGTAGAGGATCCACAGCTCCCCGTCGCGTTGCTGAGAACTTCCCGACGCGCGGCGGGCGCCAACTACAATCGCGACGCGGTGGTTAATGTCCAGCTTGAGCACCTTGACCGAGTGGAATTTCTGCGTCAACGTCGACAAAGCACAGTCATCCTTTTAGCGACCACGCTTGCGCCAATGTGGCCATCATAGCGTCGTTATAGCGCGATGACCAATGGACGTTACCTGCTCGAAGCGCAACTTCCCGTCGCGGCTGAAGACGCGAACAATACCGGACGAGTACGCGACGCAAAGGAAATCCAGATTGACCCACTTGACGTCCGTAATGACCTCCCCCGCCTCGAGGTGCGCCACCGCCTTCTTGTCGACAATCGGCGTCAAGAACAGCACTTTCGGCACGTCGGCGCCCTCCCGCGCTTCCTCCAGCGTCCGCACCCCCGCGCGAGCGACTCCTTCTTGCGCCTCCTCCCCGGCAACGTAGTACACCATCTCCAGGAATCCCAGCACCACCGCGGCGTCGTCGGCAACGTCCACTTTCACGCGCGGGTCGTCAAAGATCGACACGGTACCGCCCTCGCCGTCGCTATCACCCTCGCGCACGCTGGATGAGTCGAAGCGCAGCGACAGACCCAGCGCCGACGCCGCGTCCTCGACTGCGCCCACGCCGAGCGCCGCCGCCTCCGCCATTTCGCCGCCCGCACTTTATCGGCCGGTGCTTCCGTCTCTGAGTTTGAAGAAGGCTCGGAAACGAGAAGGGAGAAGAGAAAGCTCGAGAAAAGCCAGGAGTGATGGTCGTTACGATTAATGCCCAAAACACATTGTTTTAGTACATTCTACTGATTTATATTAGGTTATGTACCCGAACTTGAAGCTGTTACCACTGGAACACGTTGCAGTCTGCAGACCAGGATGATGCGTGCGAACAGCATTAAATGCCAGGCGAGAGACGGCAACAAATCGATAGACACCAGGCTGACGTCTATAAGTTGCTCGTCATCTGTTCTGTCATTGGGGGTCACGCCCACCGGGACTCGCCGGTGAGCGAGTTATAGTAGTACAGGAGCCCGGACGCCGCGTCCAGGAGCTGCACCCACGCGGAGGCGATCGCGTCGGGCGGCTGCCAGTCGTCGGGTTCCTCGGCGGTCTCGATCACGTACTGGTACTCGGCCGAACGCATGTACTCGTCGTAGGTCTGCGCGTTCTCGCCCTCAGCCGGCTGCTGCTGCTCTCGGAGCTTGGACGCCTTCTTGAACGCGGCCATGTCGACCCACTTGTGCGCGCTCTTGTTGCCCTTGGAGTGGATGATGGTGAAGCAACCCAGGCAGTACGGATCCTGGCACTCCTCACACCAGCGCGTGGCCTTTATCTTCTCGCACTCAATGCACCGCGTCGACCCGACCGCCTTCCACGTGTGCTGCCGCCGCTTGGCGGACTGGTGCAGCTTCTCAAAGCACGCGTCGCAAAAGTAGTCCTCGCACTGGTTGCACTTGCGACGCGCGTCTTCTTCCTCGCACTCGATGCACAGCTTGTCCTCGTCGTCGCTTTCCTCCTCTTCGTCCTCCTCTTTGGCGCCTCCCTGCTCAGCAAGACTCTTCGCGTCGCCGCTCTTGCCAATTGTCGGTGCCTCAACAACAGCCCCAACATCGTCTCCCGGGTCCTCGATGACTCTTCCATCCTGTAATACGAGCTGCCCCGTCACCTTCGTATACCCAGTGGATGGTGGAGCCCAAAACGCCTCACCAGTCTGCTCCAAAACAGTCGCATTGATCAGCACGAGCGGATGTCAACTCGGGCACCCACAGCCACGTACTTCTTGGTTGTAGTAGAACCACTTGGCCGAGTCCTCATTCCAGTACTCGACCCACCGGTGCGCCTGCGTGATGAGCTCAATGAACCGCTCGCACCGAAGCACCCTGACCCTCTTCTTGGCCTGCCGACACCGCGCCAACTTCTGGATCTTCGTCGCCGCCTGCGCCCTCCACCTGTTCTTCTCGCGCAGCGCCACCAGCTTTAGCTCTGTCGCCAGCCTCGCGCTGGAATACATGTATAGCCACTCATAAGAAACGTTGCGACCACTAAAGGTCCATGCAAGACGGCTTACCGGTGTCCGCGATACACCTTCTGGATATTGGTCGCCGCAGCGTGCCGTCGCGCTCTCTCCTTCCGATCTTCTTCGCGCAAGCGCTGCAGCAGACGACGAGCGAGCCAGCCCCGAGCCTTTGTCTGGATTTTGGTGGCCGCTCGATCGCGGTGCCGCTCAATCTCTCGGCGAACGTACTTGGCACGGCCGAGGCGGCCTCGGTACCGACGCTGAATACGGATGGCAGCGCTCTCGAGTCGGCACGCTTGCTTATACCGCTCCATTTCGCGACGCACTTTGCGACCGCGATACAGCGCCTGTACTTTGCTGGCCGCAATGCGAACTCGTTGCTCATGTCTCATGCTGGCAGCAAGTCTCCGCGCAAGGCAACTTCGCGCGGCAGCCTGGATCCGCGTCGCCATCATTTGTCGGCGCTTGTTCAGACGCTTCAAGCGCAGGAACTTGCGGGCGATGCTGCCGCGGAAGCTACGCTGAAGCTTGATGGCCGCTGCTGTCTGTTGAGCATGCATCCGCTGCGCCTTGACAAGGCGGAAGAACATGCGACCTCGATACCTGCGCCACGCTCGCTGCATGATTTGAATTGACTCGAGCTCTAAAGCCGCGCGCTCGAGAGCCTTCTGGTGCGCGTAGTCGGACCACCACTTGGTCCATGCCTGCCGCAGCTTCCGCTGGCTCCAGTTGAGCAGGAACATGTCGAGCTTCTTGCTCCCCTTGTACATGAGGTACGCTTGCATCTTCTCTTGCTGCTTCTCGTACGCCACGACACGTTTCCAGCGCTCTATCGCGACGCCTTGAAGGTTGTAGAGCAGCCGCCGGAAGATATTCTCCACTTTCTCTCGGCCCCACCGCTTGAAGTAAAGCTGTTCATGCGAGGGCAAACAAATAGTCAATCAGTGACTCTAGCGCTAACAAGTGACACCACAAGCCCTTAACGAAGCTTCTCACCGTTGTCCGAAGGTCGGACACCGGACATATCCTCTGCACCGACGTGATGTCGATCTTGACCAGGCGAGTCAGATGCTGCACGTTGTACAGCGCCGACTCGAGTTCGCTCCGTAATGAATCGCTCCGTGAGAGCTCACGCTTGTGCTTGGTCTTCTTGTTGGCGACACTCTGACGGCCGCCGCGCTCGCGCATCTTCTTCCGAGGCACTGCGTTCGGCTGGACTTGCTGCTGCTTTGAGGCATAGCTGACATCACGCCCCGTCACCTGGTTTGTCTGGTGCGAGCTTGCATTGTCTCCTTCTCGACCGTTTAGCGTGGCCTCCAGCTGCTCGATCTCGTCTATCGACAGACCCAGTGCCTCGCTTGCCAGCTTCCGGTCGCGGTCCTCTTGTATCGTCTCCACCGTGCTGGCGGCTAGCGTGTGAGCAGCTCCATTGACGTTCACGGTCGGGAGGCGGAAGATCGGGAGCACGTGGTGAGACTCACTACTCACAGGAGTGAGTCCGACTTCGAATGGCGTCTCTCCGGTCGTCGTCAAGATCGGCACCATGTCCTGCGTGGAGCGCAAGATGCGTGGCAGTGATCCTGGCGCTGTGTCGGCTGCCTTCTGCCTGCTACTTTGCCCTTGCTTCCATCGGGACTTCTTGTGAGGCAGCGGCTTTGGCGAGCGCTGATTTGACGTGGAACCCGCTGCCTTGAATGTCGACGAGCCTTCGATGAGCTCTCGCGGGATGGACAATCGCTGGGCCAGCTCGTCCACTGTCGATGGACTCAGGAGCGTCACGTTGATCGCGCCCATTGCATCCGGCTGCTGGCGCTGCAGATCAGCGATCTTGAGTCGCCACTCAGCCTGTAGCTTGGAGCGCGTCCGTTCCAGCTCCTCCAGCAACCGTAGCTCATGGTTGGTCAGGCGATGGAGCACATCCGAGTGCGGCGAGAGCGAATGCACAGGACCGTTGCGTCTCTCCACGTTCTTTGGAGACCCAGCCACTCCTGCCGGTGTCGCATTGGTAACAGGGTTCGGAGACGCACTCGCTTTGGCTGGAGATGGGTCAGGGACCGAGAGCGTCCCACCGAACAGCAACATGGACAGTCGACGGTGTCTGCTGCTGCGTTGGAGGGCCCCAGCAGCTCCCACATGGGCTCCAAGCTTCTCGCTTGGTTCAACTGGGGCTTGGCTTCTCAATACGCGACGCCAGGTATAAATAGCGAGGCTATCATCGTCCGATACTTGTCGTTACTCGCTTCCGAAGTCGCCAGCGCTACACCACAGAGTCAGTGACACGCAGACAACACGGCGAGTTGGATCTCGATGGCCATAGACAGCGAACAAACCATAAGCCGCTGCCTCATTGTAGCGAGAAATGCCGAAACGACATGCCATCTTGTTGCGCTCCCCCGCCTTCAGGTGTTACATTCAGCTACACGCTATTCACTTGCGTCGCGTGGTCTGCATACTTAATCGACGATGGGCACGCCGCTGCTCGCTATCGACGAAGCCTCCTCGACGCTTCACAGCTTGAAGTGGATGAGCATGAGCGTGGCCGCGAGGCTCAGGAACACGTGTGAGAGCGCGTTGTGGTTGAACTTGTCCTTGTTGGGGCACCACACGAGTCCCTGGATCAGCCCGCCCGTGAGCTTGATGATGTACACGAGCAGCTCGTTGCTCGAGTGGCTCCACTGCCAGTCAAAGGCCATGGAGCTGGCCGCGGCACCGAACACGAGCACGGGCAGGAAGCCCGCTGTGAGGAAGACCGCCGACAGGTTGATGCTCGCCCAGATGGCGAGGCCTGCGTAGACCATGGCGGCGACCAGGACGATCGAGTAGGCCCACGACTCGGGCAGGTAGCGGCTCGCGGCCAGCGAGAGCAGCGCGAAGTTGGACAGGATGGAGAAGCCGAGCACGACGCGCCAGAGCAGGTCGATGATCCGGTCGACCGTCGCGCGGCGTAGGTGTAGGCCGAAGATCTTGGCCGTCTTGACCAGGCTCTTCTCCTGCTTGTGCACCATGGAGCGCAGCGCCTCGAACGCGAGGTGGTGCAGCAGCCCGCCGAGCGCGGCCGAGATACCCATGGCCACGAAGTAGATCAGGTACCACGTGCTGTGGCCCTGCTCGTTGGCGGCGAACAGCGCCACGTACACGGCGAATGCGAAGCACTGCACGGCGAGCAGGTAGTCCGTGATGAAGCACGCGGGCTGCGCGTCCCACTCCTCGCCCGTCATGTCGCGGTAGGCCCAGAGCGACCAGTTCTCGACCTCCTTGACGGCGTTGCGGCACGCCTCGGCCACCGACGCTGACGCCGCGCGCGTTCGCTGCGAGAGCGTCGCGCCGCTGCTGCCGGACGTGATCGCGCTGGCCGTCATCTCTTGCTCTGCTTGTGTCGTTGGATCACCGAAACACCGCGCGATAACTATGAGACCGAGCGCGCGGAGGCTTATGTACCACCGGGAGGGGCTCGGAGCACGCCTACAACGCCAGGAACCGGTGAGCGGGAGCTGTAGAGAGCGACGGAGGAGGAAGCGCCGGTACTTTCTTGCTTCTTTCCTAGTGGCGCAGTGTCTGAAAATTCAATACTGACGGCATAATAACGTATAGGACAAAACACAAAACTGTCGTATAGTAAAACGCGGTGGTTTTTATCCAGGGAAAACCGTACACGGCTTGAGCCAACAACAACTGCACATCCTCGTTTGTGTGGGTTATTAGCCAATGAGAACGCGGATGAATCTAGTTTCGACCAATAGCAGGAAAGAAAGCGGGAATCGCTGCCTATCTCCCTATCACTGGGAGAGGAGCCAGCAAGCGGCCAGCCAATGGGAGCGCATAGTATACTGAAAGCGAGCTAAAATAAAACCCAAGCAGGGATGGTGTCAGCCCTAGATTCGTGGCAAGCTTTTCGTATTGTAGCCATCCGTGATGGGTGGATTTTTTTAAAGACCGGTATTCTAACAAGGATGGCGGCCCATTGGGAGGTGGGGGCTGATGCAGCGGCGGAGGCGACGGAAAATCTTCAGAGGCCACGCGACGCGCGGCCGGACCCATGTCGACGCGTGCTGAAACACACGAGTAGACACCAGGCGTCTGCGCTTCTATGCGTTTGCGTCTCCTCGTGGTCCTCGTGTCTATACTTACTCGAAGTATGTCCCATTCCCGTAGTTATTGCTGGTGACAATGCCGGTCTATTATTAAAGGGGACTCTAATTATACGCTTGTCAACTCTTGCCACTTCAACCCAGACAAGCTCTGATCATCACGCGTCATACGAAGTGATCCCAACCAAGTTATATTACAGTACGCCAGTCGCTCGAAGCAAAATGGATATAATATCAGCATGAAAACGCAGGCTCGGCTAGACCTCGACCTCGAGGCGCTCGTCCTCCGAGTCCGAGAGCGACTGCAGGGCCTCCTGGAGCGGCAGCGAGACGCGGTCCGACGACTCCATGAGCACGAACGAGTTGGCTGGGGACAGCGACTCGCAGCTGTCCAATGCAAGAATGCAGGAGCCCGGAGTGATAGGGGACGCAGACGACCGCTCGTCCCACACGGCCACGTCGCGGGTGAAGTCGGCGACGTGGCGCTTGGGTGACACGACGCTCGCGCGTAGGATCGCGAGCGTGGTGCAGTCATCCAGGAGGATGGAGGACGGCAGGCTGTCGTTTGTGGCGTAGACTTGCGACCAGTCCGATAAGCGCAGGTTGGACTCGCCGGTCACGGGGGACGCGGGGCCCTGCTGGACTTTCAGCCTGGTCCGCGACCTCCGGCGGATCCAAACCACGATCGCCGCGACCATGCAGATCAGGACGATCACGACCACCAAGATCGCGATTATGAACTGCGATCCCGTCATCCCGAGCGTCTGACCGTCCGATAGGGTCACGGCTGAAGTGGTGCCGCCCTCGCTCGCCACGACGCTCGAAGCAGCTACTGACCGGTTGAGCTTGCCATACACAGCAAAGCTGTAGTGTGTTGCTGGCTCGATGCTGCCGCTTCCGTTGCCGCAAGTGATGCGTCCAACGAACGTGCTGTTGATCAAATGCGAAGGGAGCGGAACTGTCGTCTGGAGAACTACAACGCGCTCAGATGTCCACCTGGAGAGCGCATTGCTCGATAGCGTCACATTCTTGATACTCGTCGCTTGGATATCCATGGCCGCTGGGTCGGACGCGTCCGTGTAATACACGCCAGCAGCGACGTTGGGCACGTCTTGTGCTGCTGTGAGGCCACAGGCAGATGCAAAGTTTGGATCCAGCACCTCGCCGTAGTTCACGGTGACTGATAATGCAACATCCGCCGTCCCAACACCTTGCACGGTCCCTGTCGAAGTGACGTCCAAGCTCAACGCGAGCGGGGACGTGCTCCAAGTGGCGACTTCCGCAGTATCACTGCCTCGAAAACTGCTGTCACCTACGCCTACTCTCCAGTATGTCGTCGCTCCATCCGCCTCGACTGCTGGAGTGCACCAAACATACTCACGATCAGCACAATCGAACTCGAAGCGCACAACTCGAGCGGTGACAGCCCCGTACCTGATACCCCGCAGCCAAACCAAGAGGCCACCGTCAACGCACCAACAGCAAGCTTGGTGGCAACGTTCGGGACCAAACGACGCGCCCTTGCGCGACAACAGCAGCGCATCGCCCCCATCTCTCGTTGCGAACTGAGCCCCGCCCCGGTCGGCGGGAGGATGCGTGTCCGTCCGCAGATCACACGACGGTGCGCTCTGTGACACGTGACCTGCTCTTGAGCTTCTTTCTGTGTTTGACGGAGCTCAAGACTCAAGATGCAAAGCCAAGAAAGACTCGGCGCAGGCGTGTGGCCCGCGGGCGTCACCCAGCGCAGTGAACTCTCCCCCACTTGACCCAAGCGCGCGCGGAACTTCGACAGACCGGAGCCATCGGCTCCTTCCTTCCTTCCTCCGCGCCGCCCCCGTCGCCCCGGACGTTATGCATTCGGCTCCATATAGCGCGTCTATCGATCCGTCTTTAGAAATCAACGGAAGGAACGAACGATAGAAAGAAGGTGGCGAAGAGGTTCAACGGGGAACATGCGGCATCACCAAAGCTTTCAAAATATCTCCATAAACGAATTTATGATGATATCGTTTATGAAAAGGGAAGAGGTAATAGTTTTGAAATGAGTTTTTACAATTTCAATAACAAATATAATGCATCAAATAAAGTATCGTTGAACGTCTCTTTGGAACAGTTCTGGGTGCGGGTGCATGGAGCATTTTCGCGATGGCGCACGTTTGACGGGCGTCCTGGCACTCTTCTCCGCAAAGCAATTACTCGAGAATAGTCGGGATGCTATTCATAGATATAGTGTCTTCATCAACTGGCGGTGACGCGCAGGCTGGCGGCGTGCGGCGAAGGCGGTGGCTGTTCCCTGTGCCGGAACATGGCGACGGTGGGCGTCACGGAATCACCTGGTAGGTGTACCGCTTGTGCCGCCGCTGGAGAGCGGTGAGCTTGGTGCCGCATGCCACGGCAACACACGACAGCGCCGTCACCGCCAAGAACGTGCCGCGAAAGCACTGCGCCCCCATGCACTTCTCGGTGCCGTCGGCCGTCGTGGTGGCCGAGAGGTGGTACAGGTAGGACGACAGCGGACTGTAAATGAGCGGATAGCCGATGCAGTTGGCCAGGCTCACGAGTCCGTAGTTCTTGCCGAAGTGCAGCAGCCCGAACTCCTCGCGGATGATGACGGTGAAGCAGCCGAACATGACGCCCTCCGCGGCGCCGGCCAACACGACCGGGGCGATGAGCAGGCTCGTCGGACACGTGAGGAACAGGATCTGCGTCACCGCGGTCAGGATTGCCGCCAGCGCGACGAAGTTCCCGCGCGGAGAGTGCGATAGAACGTGGTCCGAGACGACGCCCGTCGCTAGTCGAGCGACCGTGTTGCTCACGGAGAAAAAGCCCACCATGAGCGGCACTTGGTCGACCGGCCCACCAAGCGACTCGATGATGAACGAGACGTTAGACATGACGAACAGACCCGCGCCGATCACGATGAGCACGGGGACAAAAAGCAGAGCGAAGCGCGGCTCTCGCAGCAGGTCCACGCCCGTGATGTCGACCGAAGCGAGCTTGGCTTGGAAGTCCTCACTGTCGAGGTCGGCCGCCACGCCAGCATTACCGTCGATGACTTCAAAGCTGAGACGTCGCGGTTCCTTCTTGGGATGGTAGAAGACAAGCCACCCAACGAGGCACACAACTTGCAGGTACACGCCGAGGAACGTGAAGTACCCCGGCACGTTCCCGTCGAAGGCGTCGTGGAAAATGAACGCGAAGAAAGCGCCACCGCAGCTGTAGGAAGAGGTTAGCAGCGCCATCACCTTGCCACGGTTCCCGTTCCCGAAGAGCCCTTCGTTGGGCACAATCGACGCCAGGATGCTGAAGGCGCTGAAGAGACCGACCGCCATGAGGCCGACCCCGATCACCACCGGGCTGGTCAGCTGCCCGTACGCTGTCAGGTTGATGGACATGAGAGCGTAGGTGCACAGCAGCGACGATCCGCTCAGCAGCACGCTCTTATAGGGGCCGAGTCGGTCGAAAATGATCCCAGCAATGAATGACAGGTACGACCCGAACATGGCCATGGACGACACCGTGGAGATCCCCGCCTGGGATGCATGGAGCAGCGCCTTGAGCTGCGCATTCCACGCCGAGATGGCGTAGATCGACCCGACCCCGAGCATGATGGCGACGCCCGCCGCCAGACTGCCCACGCGGCGCGTCAAGGAGGCGCGCGCCATTGATCAATGGTTGGGCGAGCCCGTTGGTGCGCCCGCACACTCATCACATTTTACACAAAGTGTGATTGGCTGAAATAGAGGCTATTAATGCAACATTACTGGTCAAATTGATGTTTTTGGACTGGATAAGGACGTGATTGGCTACAAATAACTGACGTAAACAGCACTTCAAGCTGTACAATATCGGCTTCAGAATGTGTGGCACGACTTGAAACGAGCGATGTCCTAACCAAACACAAGCTGAAGATGTAGCGACACCAAGACGTGTTATAATAGGTATTAACGGGGATCTCCTTCATGGTAGCGGAGCGTATTGGTGCCGATGGGCGAACTTGAGGCTGGAGGCCAGTGCCACGAGGCTCAGCGCGACCACGAGCAGGAAGACTGGCCGGAAGCACTGCCCGCCAACGCACTTGTCCACTCCGTCGACCGAGGTGGACGACAAACGATAAAAGAAGGAGCCGACCGGGTTGTAGAAAAGCGGGAAGCCGATTGCGTTTGCGATGCTGATGAGACCGAAGTTCTTGCCAAAGTGCTTGGCGCCGAACGTCTCGCGTGCCAGCACTGGGAACGCCGCGAACATGACGCCGTCCGCAATCCCCGCAAGCGTGATCGGCACCACCAGCAACGACGACGAAATCACGAGGAACAGCGTGTGGATCAGCGCAACTAGCACCGACGCCAAGCTGACGAAGTAGATGCGGGGCCAGGACTCGCGCACGTGGTCGGACACGGCGCCAGCTACGAGCCGGCCGCTGCAGTTGCCGATGGAGAAGAGCGACACCATGACGGGGATCTGCTCCGTGGGACCCTCCAGCGACTCCACGATGAAAGCAATGTTGGCCATGACGAACAGCGAGGATCCCACTAGGATGAAGACGGTCGCAAACAGCAGCCAGAAGCGCGAGTCCGCCAGCAGCTCACGGCCCGTCACGTCAAGGCCGTCTTCAAACTCCGCAATCTCCATCTTCTCGATCGAATGTCTTGGAACAGGCATGAACTCATCGAGTGCGTGCTCCGGCACTAGGGTGATGCCGTGCTTGGGATCTTTTGGGGATGTGCGGTGCAGAAGTAGCCATGCAGCTGCGAACACGACTAGGAACACTGCAGCCATGAAGCGGAAGTAACCGGGCACGTCGCCTGCGAACGAGTGTTGATAAATCATCGCGAAGAGCGCGCCGCCCGCGCTGAAGCCCGCGAACTGGAGAGCCATGACCTTCCCGCGATTCGCGTTACCGTACAAGCCTTCGTTCGGACCCAGCGCAGCGAATACCCCAAAGTTGGTCGCCTGGCCGAGCACCGCAAACGCGACCCCAACGCCAAGCGGCGACATCTCTTCCGGCGCCAGCACGAGCTCCTTGTACAGGCCGAAGAAAATACCCGAGAGCAAGACCCCGCCCAGCAAGATGCTATTGTGCGCGCCGATGCGGTCGAACACGAAGCCCGGCAAGACGGAGAAGTAGGCGCCGAAGGACGCCATGGAGCACACGAGGGAGATCTCGGCTTGCGAGTAGCCCAGCAGGCGCCGCAGCTGCGCATTCCACACCGAAATGGAGTGGTTCGAGCCGGCGCAGGCCATAAGCGCGAGGCCGGCCAGCAGGCTTGCGTGGCGCGCCAGGAGCTCGCGCGAGGGCATCGCTCCCCAGAAGCTGCTTCAGTTGGTGGCGTTCTGCATCCTGGTATCAGCATACCGTGGCCCGCAGAACTATTAGCCAGCAAAACCCAACTTAATGAATGTATTGTTTGGTCTCATCAACGTTTCCAAAAGTATTCGAATCGGACCCACCTGACGGAGTTACGCCAACTCTTTCACATGCTGCACACCGTGTGTACACGTCGCAATATACCACATGCTGCGAGCTCTCATCCACACGGTGATCGTCGATTCATTGATCGTCGATCAATGATCGTCGACCTGAGGCCCTCGTCCTCGCAAACGAGTGGAAGGAGCAGCCCTGGCGCAAGTCCCATCGTCGGGAAGCGCCCGCGTTGACCAGACACTGCTGAAAGTTGCACGCTTCGCCTCGTACACGTTGGATGAGGACGCTGCCGCTCAGACCGTCACGCACTCTGGCGCTCTGCCTCGACGCTCTCGAAGTGCTCTCTTTCTCTCTCTCTCTTTCTCTCTCTCTCTCTCTCTCTCCCTCTCTCATTCTGTGCATTAGCATACAGAGAGTGGCTTCGACTGCAGAGTGAAGCGCGCCGCAATGAACACATTCAAGTCGACACTTGCACTGTTGACGTCGAGTGATGCTTGGAGTCCATGTAGAGTGCGCGAAAACTATTCCGACCCCGTTTAAGTATCCATTACTTCAGTCGTATCGAGGACTTGACTTCCGCCCCGGACACTAACGAAACTTAATCGAATCACCTGTAAAATGATGGTTCAGCATCGCCTATCCCTGCGAGGCCAAGGGATCGCCAAATCGTCGGCTTGCTCGGCTGCAAAAACTGAGTGCGCCCTCTCACTGGCTACCACTAATCCCTCAATAAGGTGCCCTCACACCCCTTATAAGCAGTGAAGAAGCCCTCTCCTCCCCACCAACCATACGTTTATCAATATAAACAAGTCAGGACGTGTACGATCAAACCGCCCTGGAAATCCCGCTAACCCCAGTGGATACTCTACCGACTCCCTCCAGTTTTCGAACACGACCGCCATCACGGGGACCAAAACACTCTGGTTTTGGCGCGGCGATCGCCTTGTTTCCCTCCCCCTTTCTTCTTATTTCCCCTCATATAGAAAAAGGTGGCGCGGCGCGGCGCAGCAGCGACCTCATATACGATACGATAGCTCAGGATAGCGACGCCGTCCGTGTGTGCACACCCCCGCGGCGCCATCGGCATCGACCCCCCGCCGCCGACGCGTCCAGCCCCTCTCCACGTCGCGACCGTCGCGTTGGACCGCCAACCGATCCTGTAGCGTTCGCGTGGGCCGAGTTATGAGCGTTCTCCGGGCGGTGCGCGCCGCCGCCGCCGCTGTGGCGGTGCTGGCTGGCCGCGCGTCGCTCGCGTCCGCCGCCACCGCGCCCTCCCTCTACGGTGCGGCTGCGTCATTCGTTTCGTTGTTTAATGGTGGAGAGATGGCGGACTGATCTTGTGTGCGTGTGCTGCTCGACCGGCAGACTACAAGTATGATGGCGCGACGACATACTGCTACTGGATCCAGCAGGGTATGCAGGTGTCCAACTACGACTTCGCGTACGTGCTAGTGCAGGGCACGGGCGACGAGTGCCCGCTGACGATCGCGCTGCAGCAGACCACGACCGGCACGATTTACCCAGCTCAGGAGGTCGAGTACGCGTTCACGGCTACGCTCAACCTGAACGACAACGTGTTCGACATGACGTCGCTGCAGTCCACGGTGCCCGACCCGACCACGGGCCTGCCCGAGCAGATCGGCCACGCCAACATCCACACGTGCTCGCGGTCGACGGTCTGCGATGTGTTCCGCACGGGCTCGAACCGCAAAATCTCAGACCAGGAGACGTCCAACTTCACGGGCGACAGCGCGAGCTTCCGCCAGAAGATCACGTACAACGTCTCGGGCGAGAAGAACGTGTTCGCGCACATCATCCTGCCGCCCAAGGACTACCTGAACGAGAGCTACCACTTCATCACGTTCATCACGACGGACATCTCGGACACGAGTACCACCAGCTCGGCTGACAGCTCAACCGGCGTGTCCACGGGGCTAGTGGTCGGCCTGATCGTCGGCGGCGTCGTTGTTATCCTGGCTGTCATCTTTACCATCGTGTTCTGGCGCCGCAAGAAACACCCCGAGTACGAGACCGACCACTTCCGCAATAGCGGCTTTAACCCCGCCTCTCACGCCAGCAAAGTGTCTAAGCTCGACTGGAGCGCCGAGCCGGCCGAGTACGCTTGGAAGGACAACTACAACCCGACGGCCACGCTGGGTGGAGACCATGACCCGCCGCCAGCGCTTAGCGCGAGCGCACTCGTGTTTAACGACAGCATGCACCGCCCTCAGAAGACGGCCTCGTCGTCAGGCTCAATTCGGTACGAGTCCCCTCGTGTCGATGCGTACAATGGGTACGGCTCGCCTTCCGGGACTATTAGCACCATTAAGGTGCCTCCGCGCAGTGGTAACCCGTTCGGCGCATCACAGAGCAACGGCCTCGACCGATCGCAGTCGTCCGTGTTTAATGACGGCTCGCAGGTTTATAACGACGATGGCATGCTCGAGTACGGCCGGACGCCCGACATGGAAGGCTTCCAGATCAACCCGCACTCGCTCGAAAGCGAGGTGTCGATCGGGACGTCGTACGACTACAATGGAGCCACGCACATGCACAACCCGACGTTCAACCCGCTGTTGAGTGGCTACACTGGCCGTGAGTCGGACATGTCATCTGTAGACGACTATGACATGTATGACGACCGTGGCCGGTCCAACACGGACGGGTTCAAGCAGCAGCCCCTAGACCCACGCATCTCGGAGGCATCAATAGGCACAGTGGACTTTACCAGTGAGCGCCCGCAGCAGCCGTACGGCAACCGCTTCAGCCGGCTGGACGAAAGTATGGCGAGCACGAGCGATTACGCCAGCACGATGACATCCAGCGCTGTCCGGTCGACGGGCGTCTACGACGTTGACGACCCAGGATTCCGAGGCATCGACTCGTTTGCGACGACCGCCTCCAGCTCGGCGATGTCCGCGAGCACCGGCGCCAATGGTCGCCAGGGAAGAACCGTATCAGACGGAGAGAGCTACGAGTTCTAGCCGCCTCTCGCTCTCGTCCCTGTGTCACATAATTTGAGAGGGGAGGTGCCGGACGCCTCGCCAGTCTATACTCTAGTGGTATACGCGCCAGCTTGTGTCGGCATCTCGCTGAAAAGCGAAGCGCCGCCGAGGTTTGCAAACGAAGATGGAGGTGCCACCATGGCGGCTCGCCGCCGATTTTGATTCGTCGTCTCCCAGCGCGTGGCGGTCGGTCACCTTCCGAGCTGGGAGCTCGTTGTCGTAGGTTCTAATGTTGTTGGTTTGGCGAAGGATGAGGGAGGGAGGCGAGCGCCACGAAGACTCGAGTTGGTAGTATTTAAAACCAAAATAAAGCAACGCGAACGCGAACGCGAACGCGCGCCGATCTCCAGCGACGGACCAAGAGCGTCCTGCCTCCTCGTGACCAAGTTGATCATCAGGACACCAAGCTATTTATACCAAGAGCGAGCGACACGACCCAAAGACATCATCTCCAAGCCAAACTACATTGTCATTCGAAACAGGCCGACACGATGTCGAGCAAGGAAGAGGAGCAGCGGGATCCCGCGGTGGCTGGAGCTGCTAGCCGTGCACATCCATCGGTGACGCCCGCGTTTAGTTGCCGCCGGTGGTCGCGTCTGACGGGCAAGTCGATCTCGTCGAGCGCCGCCCGCGCGTGGCAGAAGCGCAGCCAGCAACGAGCGCAGACCGTCCCCGATCATTTCGATACTGGCCAAGAGAGTGGCTTGCACACTCGATTGCTGCCAGCGTCGCCTCGCCCAGTTGACGGCATGAACACTAGTGGCTTGAAGCCGTTGGTACCAGAGCATATGAACGCTCTTGTTGGACGTATCTATGGTGGTCGAGCGTCTCCAAGAGAGCAGCGACAGCAACAGCGACAGCAACAGCGGAAGCAGCAGCTCGATGCCGTGAAGGATGCGATCTACTTACCCGCCGTGACGAGCCGCTCCATGCCACCACCGTCAAGAGATCGGCAAACAGCGGACCGACCAGCTCGTGGACCAAGATGCGTGACGGA
Source organism: Phytopythium sindhum (assembly GCA_023334395.1). NCBI lineage: Eukaryota > Oomycota > Peronosporomycetes > Pythiales > Pythiaceae > Phytopythium > Phytopythium sindhum. Next base: position 23,915 of record JAASGW010000276.1, read on the forward strand.
GTCAGCACTGACAGACGGTGGGTGGCTTAGCTCGCTAGCCTTCATGCCACCTCCGGGGATAAAGCTCCTCTCCACCGATTTGCCGGAGCTACGAGCGCGCCTGATACGACACAACACCACTAAGTCCAGTCAGGACAAGTGTGGGCTGTTCTTCAGCCCGACACCGCCACCTCCAGAGGCCACTCGGTTGTCATCCCCTCCATCAACCGGGCAAACGTCACCAGTTTCTCACAAACCTCATCAGACCCGACGGCCAGTCTCACAACAGCATCCTCGGCACCACCGCAAGCTGAAGAGCCGAGACGGCACAGCTGTCATAAGAGCCCAGACTAACGAAGAAGTGCCCGGCGATGACTTTGCTGGAGTCAGCAGCACTGGGAGCCTGGAAGCGGAAATTGTCGGCGCGCTCGAGGCACGAGAAACAAGGGACTCAGCTCGTGGCTTTGGACACGACCGAAGAGGCTCAAAGGAAGCTGACAACGCCCACACTGCAGCAAGGAGCGACAATAGCAAGTGCGCAGCGACAACAGTCACGGGTGTATCAGCATCCGAGCCGCCGAACGAACAACTGCAGGAGCCGGACGCTCAGACAGTCGATGAACGGCAGATACCATCGAGCGCGCCGGAACCGATACTCGAGCAAAAAGAGATGAACAAAGAACACAGTCCGTCAGTGGATACGCCGTGTCCCGCTGATGACTCTGGAAGCACCAGTTGCTCCGCGCTCGAGTCTTCCGGCATCGTCCAGGAGAGTCAGGATCAACAGTATGAGCCAGCAAACCCTGACTGTACCGCGGAGACGCTACCAGAACGCACAGAAGATCAGCTTTCGCTGGAACGAGACATTGAAGGTCTCGATGCTCTAGATGAAAACGAAGGAGTGGATTTGCGCGATGATGGTGCATGTCACGTGCATCATGACGGCGGTGAGATGACTCATCTGGATGCTTCAGCCGTTTGCCACGATAACGGAGTCGCTGAAGGACCTCACGACTCAAATGACACAGAGAGAACGGAACGCGCTTCTCCCGACCGAGTAATGAGCATTTCACCGGCAACTTCCACAGCAATGTCGATCAAGACTGAGAGTGACGGCGACGACCGCGGCATAGTCGGGGATAATGAAAATAGCGGTGAGAGCAATCAACTAAGGGAAGACGCAACGGAAGCGTCAGCGTCGGCAGTCCAATCCCCCGACACGATGGGCACACTGATCGAATCCGTCACACCTATCGGTGATCTGGAGAACCAGAAAGGCGAAGGTGAAGAGGTAGAAGACGCTCATCGACAAGAGGAATGGGACCGAGAGGTGGCGAGAGAGCGAGTCGACGGTAATACCGACTCAATTGCTGGCAACCCTGAAGACCAGCACCAGCTTGAGGCACTGATCGTCAAAACCGAAGTATCTACCGTCGACCCGGATGGGCCGTCATTTGGAGTTGCCGTCGACGCGCCCGGCAGCGACGATGACGACTACAGCGACGGAGGAGATGACGACGGAGACACCGCCGCAGCCCTCGCTGTCCAGGATTCAACTGCAACTGATCCGAGACTGCCTCATCACCCAGTTCCCTCTCTAACAGAGCTTACGCCAGCCAGTGAGAGTCGCGACAGCTCTCATCTATCGGGCATAGTAGAAAGAGGAGACAACGTTGGTCAAACGGAAGACGAGCCCAAGGGTGAAACTGTATCCGATCAAGAGGTGAATGTGGCAGACTCTTCAGTCCGACGGCCCTCGGTCAACACCTACGACGCCGATTTTGAAGACGACAACGATGACGACGAGGATACCGAGCTGCAGTACTACGACTCGGACTAGATGGTCGTCAACCAGCAAAATAGAGACAAACGTGTTAGTAGTTGCTCGTTCACGCGTCGAACTGCTCCTGCGCTCACTACAAATATAGATCAAACTGCCCATCAAACTCGTTCAGACCGGCCAAGTTTCACTTAGTAGCACTTCGCTCGCACGCGCATGTCGGATCTGTCAGGCGTGATGCGCCGCTTTTCCGGCAACTAGCTGCGCCGCCACCACCATGACCAGCGCGAGCAAAAAACCTGCGAGCGCTTACGACTACTACAAGAAGCTCGTCCACGACTTCAACGCGTTAGAGGACGAGATCAAGGCCAGCTCCGCCCAGCAACGCCAGCTGCAGACGACATTCCTGCGCATCAAGAGCGCCAAGTCGGACTCGGAGCAGCGCCAGCGCCAGCGTGAGGCGAGGAAGTGGGAGGCAGACAGAGACCAGCAGCTGCAGGTGATCGTGGTACACGAAGATCAAGTGCGGCGTCTAAACCAGCAGGCGGACGAGCTGCTGGAACAGGAAATGCGCTTGCGAGCCGAGTTGGAGGTGCTTCACGAGCGACAGAAGGCCGAACGCATGACTGAGGCGGTAAAACTTCGTCAGCTGATCCACGACAAGGCGAACCTTTTGGAGAAGGAGCTATCGAAGGGGCAGGAGGACTTGGACTTCATTGCTCAGCTCATCGACGCCGTGCCAGCCAGTGGCGGTGGTGAAACCAGCGGAGAAGGAGGGGTCGACAAGGAGCTTAGCCCAGCAGCGAGCTCCCCGGTTCGTGCACTGGTCCAGAACATCCACGAGCGAAGACGAGGCAAGTTTGAGGCGGCCAACAGCCGATTCCAAAATCAGTTGGCAGCGTTCGCGCAGGAACAGGAGGCGCTGAAGCGCAAGGTGGACGAGATACGCACACGCAAGCAGCGCGCGCTCCAGATCCTGTCCAGCAACCAGCAAGAAGCCATCAAGGAGTTCTTTACCGCCAGTGCTGTGGCTGTTCACGAAGACCCCGATGCATCTTCACCGCAGACGAGCGAAATAATCGCAAGACACTCCACCGCCCTGGATTTTGCCGCCATCTTGGACCACATTGATCCTCGAGCGCCGACTAGAGGACGTGAAAGTGACAAGAAGGCTGATTGGCGACAGGTGGAGGAGGCGCTTGAGCAAGCTCGAGCAGCGGTCGAGGGTGGTGTGGACCGGTTGATGAACGTGGAGTGGGAGATCGCCAAGCGACAGCAAGAGGCGAACGCACTGGGTGAAAATCTGCATATCGCGGCGCTAACCAAACTGCACAGACAGACGTTGATGTCCATGCCGTGGACTATCGATACATGTCCGCCAGAGCTGTGCCAAGCCGCGTATTTCGCCCGTGACCTGCTGTTGGAGTGGGTTGAGAGCGCTGTCGACAATGTAGAGCGAAAGCGGCCGGATGTGAATGCGATCGCTCGGTCTCTCCTGTCGGACACGCTAATGGTGAGGGGAACAGCTTTTGAGGTGATGAGAATCTGTCGTATACGCACTTCATACTGACGCATTGTTACGCTCCCCACCACTTAGCATGAGATTCTCGACGAGACGGCGGCGGAACTGCTTGACGAGCTTCGCCCGAAGCGCACCACAAGCAAGGTGCGCAACGCCGTAGGCTCGGCGTTCCGCAGTGTTTTCCATCGCGGAAAGCGTCCGGCGCAAGCCTCCACTGGCTCGCCCAAGAAACCTGCACGGACAAACAAGTAGCGCAGCTGCAAGCATCAAGCCTAAGCGGACGTTCAAAGCTCCGTGTTCTGCTTTCGTCGGTTCGGTTTGTTCGACCACGCCATCGTCGCACAAGACTTGAGACTTCATGTCACCACTGGTTGACCACTGTGGAGGCGGAGGTGACCAGCTCAACGGTTTGCGCAGTATTAGCCTGGAAAGGGATTCGCGCGAGCTGCTTCGGCATCAGCCGCGATGCTCGATCCTCCACATCGACGTCGTCGGAGTTGAACACGTAGAATACTGCGTTCTTCGTGTGCGCTAGCTGCAGCACGATGCCGTGAGGGAACGCCGCTTGCAACCGCGCTCGAACGCTGTCGAGCGCGTCAGGCGACAGTGCGATCACGTTGAACGCTGCCATTCCGCTCGAAGGTGTGAGCTGCTGCTTGACGCTGTCCAGGAACTCGGGCATGAGCATTCCAGGGGGCGGTGCTGCGACATCGTCGTGCGTCTCGCCGCTGTCCACGTCGATGATGATAAGGTCATAGACCCCCGCGCGCGACTGTAACCTCTGTCGCAAGAACTCCTCGCCCATTTGCTCGTGCAGCGTCAATTTCCCTGGGTGACTTTGCTGGAAGGTTTGGACCCCAAAGAACTCGTGCGCGATCGAGACCACGTGTGTGTTTGGCTCAACTGCATCAATGTGCGCGACCTGTGGCAGGTGGTGTAGCAAGAACAGCGGCAGCGCCACCGCTCCCGCGCCTAGAACTGCGATGTTGACGTGCTCGCTGGCCCGTGGCAGCCAGACGAAGGGGATGCACATGGCGCGGTGCACCTCCAGCGTCAAATGGCTGCGGTCGATCTCGCCACTCTGCCGGTCAATGTTCACCTCGCTCTGGATGAACTGCAGCCGGTCCTTGAACACGAAGCACCGCGTGGGCTGTGCCTCCTCCCTGCCCAGCGTTGTGTCCAGTACCGCGAGCTCTTTGTCCTGGAACACGACCGCGCGAGAGAACTTGGCGAAGAGCTCGGCCTTGAACTCGTCCACGAAGCTCGGTTCGGCGTCCAGGAGGTCGCCCAGCATCTCCATCATGTCGTCGTGCGTGTAGTTCTCTCCCAATCGATGGATCTGAAGGTTTAGGTGCATTCAAGTCGGTCAGACAATAGCAGAGGGTGGATGCAGGCTCAACGACGCTCGACTCACGTCGTGGGCGATGACTTGAGGAGCGATATCGTCGAAGGAGTACGCCGGTTTGTTAGCATCTTGTTCGCTACCAGCGCTGTTGCCAGCGACAGTAGTGTCGACGGAGATGCCCTCGCACTCTTGCGCCGCCACACGCCAGTCGTAGTCCGAGATGAGGTGGTGCGGCCACCACGGGTACGTCCGGCACTGCGTCGGCCGCGCTGTCGTTGACCCCGCATCACGTTAGAGCACTGCGTCTACTGTAGATAACAGTAATCAACGCCATTGACCACGCACCTTGGTAGATGGAGCACTTGTTGCCGTCCAGGAAGACGCAGTGCGCGTCGTCGGGCGACTGGCGCAACAGCCACTCGCCTCCCCCGGCGCCGCTGGTGTTCGGGCGCATGTACTTGTCCTTGACGAGCTCCACGGACTCGCGTGTGGCCTCGGCGATCCGCTGCAGCTCACGTCCATTGACCCGCACGCGGCCGCCGCGCCCCGTGCAACACTTGCCGCACTGCGTGCACTTGAAGCGGAAGCGCACGTCCTCTCGGTCTTGAGACCAGTTGCGCAGTGTCGACGCCTCGCTGCTCGCGTTGCGCGCACCGTTCGAGGCCAACCACGGCATCATCGTGATCCCCACACAAGTAGCTGCATTGTTAAAGGCAACTTGAGCCGCTGGCGTGCCGCCAAGCCGCCATGGCGGCCGTCGAGCACCGCGCAGTGAACACCACACGTGCATGCTGCGCAGAGCAAGTGTATCCTGGTGGTGCTGCGGGTCGGTGCACTGATTTTGGGTAGACTGTTGGGGTACAAACGCTTCTAATTGGATGAATATCAATTAATCATTGTGTTTTAGCCAATAATATGCGATAAACGCGCGCCATTGGTTCCTGAACCCGAAGAACTCCGGTCCAGTCCATTCCGATACTAAAGCGCTCAAGCACCTGGTGGCAATGGGCAAGGCGGCGGTGGCGACGAGCGGCAAGATGCGCGCGCGGGAGGCGGCGCCGGCCAAGCGCTCGGTAGCTGCCGACAGCAGCGACAGCAGCAGCGGTGAGGAGGTGGCTGCTGCGGCTGCGTCCTCGTCTTCGGAGGAGGGGAGCGACAGCGACGATGACGAGGTTGAGAACGCGCTCTTCCGCCCCGCGCCGGCCTCAAAGGCGGCGGCCAGCGACAGCGACAGCGACAGCGACGACGATGAGGAAGATGATGAGAAGGAGGTGGACGACGATTCGTCTTCCTCTTCCGACGAGGAGGAGCCCGTGAAGGCGGCGAAGAGCGAGCAGAAGGAGCCCAAGACCAAGGTGAAGAAGGCGGCGAAGAAGGAGGAGGTGGACCCGCAGACAGCGCAGCTGCAGGAGGAGATCGGGCGCAAGACGGAGGCCACGGTGTACGTGGAGGGCATCCCGTACAGCGCGGACGAGGGCGACGTGGTGAGCCACTTCTCGTCCTGCGGCATCGTCAAGGAGGTGCGCATGCCGCGGTACCAGGACTCGGGCAAGCCGCGCGGGTACGCGCACGTGGTGTTCGAGGACGACAAGTCGATCACCAAGGCGCTCAAGCTGGACGGCAAATACCTCTTCGGGCGCTACCTGACGGTGCGGCGCGCGCAGACGCCGCGTATGGTGGAGATGGCCATCCAGGAGCAGAAGGCGGGCGGCAAGAAGATCGTCAAGGGCTGCCGCACCGTGTTCATCAAGCAGCTGCCGTACGACGTGGAGGAGACGACGATTCGCGAGGCGCTCGCGAGTTGCGGCACGATCCAGAGCGTGCGCCTGCCGCTGTGGAACCACACCAAGAAGCTCAAGGGCTTCGGCTACGTCGAGTTCGCCAAGGAGGAGGAGGCGCTGGCCGCCATCAAGCGCACGGGCATGAAGATTGGCGACCGCATGGTCATCATTAATCTGGACGTGGCCGGCGGCGCGCCCAAGGCGAGCTTCCGCACGCGCGACGGGCAGTTCTGGAGCAAGGGCGAGGAGGCCAAGAAGTCGCTCGCCAAGAAGATGACGGACAAGCAGCAGCGCCAGGCCGCGGCCAAGGCGGCCAGCAGCCACAAGAAGCGGAAAACCGAGTAGAGGCGACGGCAACAAGAGGCGACAGACAGACAGACAGACACACACACACACACACACACACACACACACACACACACACTAACGCAACAACGAATAGATGCGGCGTATATTTTGACCTTGACACTCCATCACGACCGAGTTCGAGGCGCGAATCCGATGCCGTCGACCTCAACAACAGCCGACGTCAGCTCCTCGCGCACTCGGTATTGGACGCCCGCGAGTCGCTGTACCATGTCTAAAGCGGTCTCGAGATGTTGCGACGACCGGTCGGCCTTGCCTGGGACCCGCAGCCGCGACGTACCTTGCGCCAGCGCCATATAAACGACGGTGTTGTCCGCGAGGTGCTCGTCAACGCACACGCCGTTCCTCGCGTAGGCAGCGAGGGTCTTGGCGACTTCGTCTGCGAGTGACGACGAGGATGTTCCAGCCTGCGACGCAGTGTTGAACGATTCGGTGCGGGCGACGCTGAGGATGCCGCCCGAGCCCGTGTGAACCACGCACAGCACCGACACAGCCGACTTCTCCTGGCCACTTCGCCCCTTGTGATGCTTGGTTTGGCGACCTGCCTTGGCATTTTTGGCACTGCTGCTGGCTCCAGCATCAGCGGTAGACCGTTCGATGACGATGTCCCAGTCCATGTCGATGGGGGAGGTCGATACTAGTTGCTCAGTGAGTGCCGCCTTCAAGGCGTCCACGTAGTGCTGGGCCAAGGGCTCGGTCGCTGCAGGTCCCATGACCGACACGCGCGTGAAAACCCGCGAGATCTCGGTCGACGCGACACTCAGATCCACCGCAGCCAGGACAGTGTCGAGGGGCTCGACAGACAACTCCACGTGGCCCATGGACCTCGAGCCAGGGTTGAACATGCGCTTTTTGACCTCCACGTCGACCTGTGCGCCGAAGCGGGACAGCAGGTCGCGCAGCGGGACCTGCATGAAGTCGATCGACGGGCTGAACGCGACGTGCGTGCCGCCCTTGAGAGTGATGTCCATCGGTGCTTTGCTGAGCAGCGCGATGGGCAGCGTGCCCTGCACCATGAGCGCGACGCTCCCTCCGGTGCGAGACTCCGCCGAGAACTGGACGTGGCCATCCTCTCCGAGCTTGCCGACGTTAGCGGTGGCGTAGCGCGCGTCGAACGTCAGCTCCGTCGAGTTGAGGTGCGCGCCGTTAAGCCTTCCTCCCGACACGTCGCGAGCGAGCTCCACCGTGCTCAAGTGCTGGTTCCGCAGCCCCGGCACTCGGCGGTTCGCTCGAATGGAATGGATGCGAATCACGCGTCTCAAGAGTGCGGCCAAGGCCATAGAGATGCGCAGCAATTGACCGCCCCCCTCTCCACTGCCTCCATCGAGACTGATGAGGTCTTCGGGACGGGCTGCTGCTGCTTTTGGTGCGGGCTTCGTTTCCAAAGGCGCTGAAGGCGGAGCAGCTTTCGAAGCAGGACTCCCAGCAACGCTAGAAGCGGGATGAGGGGGGTGGCGATCGAGCTGAAAGAAGCGCGTCGCGTTATCCGTCGTGTGCCGCGCGATCTCGTCGGGCGTCACGCGGTAGCAGCTTGAAAGCGTCTCGATCACGGCGCGCACATCCTTGGGCTCACACCGCGTCCTCGCGCTCTTACCCCCGCCTCCGCTGTAAGGACACATGTAGGGCGCGTCGGTCTCGACCAGGAGCCTGTCGAGCGGGACGAGCGACGCCATTTGCCGCAGCTTAAAGCCGCGCGAGTCCATGCATACAAAGCCCGTGAGCCCGATGTAGTAGCCGAGAGCGACGTACACGCGCAGCTCGTTCTCGGTGCCTGTGAAGCAGTGCACGACCACGGGCGGCAGTCGCTGCGCCTGCCGGAAGGGCTCGAGGATACCGACGAAGGCCTCGTGCGCCTCGCGCTCGTGCAGGAACAGTGGCAGCTGCAGCTCGCACGCGAGCTCCACCTGCGCCCGGAAGGCGCGCTCCTGCGCCTCGCGCGAGCTGAAGTTGCGGTTGAAGTCCAGGCCACACTCGCCTACGGCCACGACCACGTCGTCGCGGTTCTTGTCGATGAGCGCACGCAGCTCCGCCAGCGTCTCGCCCTCACGGAAGTCCTTGGCGTCGTGCGGGTGCACGCCGACGGTCGCGAATAGCCTCGGCGTAGCAGTAGCATCGTCACTCGCATTATTTTTGGCTCCAGAGGTGAAGCGGCGCGCCAGGCGGACCGCGTCGGCGCTCCCGCGCGCGCTTGTACCAGTCACGACGATGGAGCTGACGCCGGCCTGCGCGGCGCGGCGCAGCACCTGCGGCAGGTCGCGCTGGAACTGGCGGTTGGTCAGGTTGGCGCCGATGTCGATCATCTCGCTTGTGGTGACGCTGCGGGCTGCGTGGAGCGCCGGCAGGTGGTGGAATAAGAGCGCGGCGGGTGTCTTCGTGGCCGGAATGGTCAATGATCTGCTGGGTGGAATTGGTACGCGAGGCGGGTTGACATCCATCATTCATGCCCATCAGACCATCACTCAATAGTTCGATTATAGACGAATCAAAACACATTGAAGTCAATTTATATACTTGATTCGTTAAAATGTGCAGCATATTTATCCATAATCATCGTCCATTGGCTGGAAAATATGCAAGTTCAGTTCCCAGATCACACTCGAGAAGCTCTAAAGATGGAGGGCGCGCTGGCCAAGCTGGGCGTCTCGTGGGAGGCACTGGTGGTCTCTGGGGAGATCGCGGGGACGCTTGCTGTCGCTCTGTGGCTGCTTTACCGCCGCAGCACACGCCACGAGCACCTACTGCTCGAAAAGCCCGCGTTCGGCGGCTCTGAGTCGTCCTTTTCGTCCGCGGCATTGCTGTTCGACGGCGAAGATGCCGGTGCGGGTCGCACGCTGTCGCCGGCCTCGCCGCTCATGGAGCCGCGCACGTGCTGGACGCTACGCAGCCTGCTACGCTTCCGCGCAGCCGTGGTTGTGTTCTACGTCGTCGTGCAGGTCGGCGACGTCATCCGCACGCGCGGGCGCTGCCTCGTGTTCTACACGTCGTGGAACTTCATCGGCCAGGGCGCGTACTTCGCCGCCGCCGCGCTCGAGACGTACCGGCTGCTGCAGGAGCGCGCGCTCAACGGATCCCAGGCGTACGCGTCGCTGCTGGACGACGGCTCGACGAGTCCGTACCGCCGCTGGGCGAACACCGGTCCCTCCTCCGCCGCTAGAAGCCGGCGGCGATCGAGAGGCTGGCTGCGCGCCAACCTGCTGCTGGACGTGCTGCTGGCGACCTCCATCCTCATCGCCGTCGTCGTCTGGACCATCCTATACCCGTACGCCGTCAAGATCCACAAGCGGGACAAGATCCTCAACTGGGCCAGCTACTGCCAGCACGGCGTCAATGTCGTGCTGCTGCAGATCGAGTTCCTGGCCACGCATCACCGCGCGTCGGTCGATACGCTGCCGCTCATGCTCATTTGGCCGTCCGTTTACACGATCTTCTCGTGGATCCTGCACGGCACCATCTCCCGCGGCTTCTGGCCGTACCCGTTCCTGAACCTCGACACGCCCTGGGCGCCTGCCTGGTACCTGGGTCTGCTGCTCGCCCACCTCGCCGCCTTCGCGCTCGTGCTCGTTATTTCCCGCACGAAGCGGCCGCCTCGTCTGCCCACTGCACAGGACTTGAGCCCGCATTAGGAATCGATGGGGTCGATCAGCACCAGTGTGGATTGTAAGCGAAGTGGGAAACATTCATCGAAGCCGGGGGCAAGTACGCTAAGCACACAAAACAAAAGGGTTGCTGTCATTGATTCAGCTTGACGTCAATGAGCTCGTCGCCTTCCAGGTCGAAATGCTGATAGCAAACACCAAAGACATCCGGACGAGCGCGCACGCCAGCGATGTAAACAGTTAGATCATCCTCCCTGCACCCGTCGTCTCGCTCGGCAGTACTCACCTTGAAGGTCAGCGTGGGCGTCATGCTCTCTCCGTCTATCCGAAGCGTGACAGCGCTGACTGCACACTGCTTGAGGTCGGCGATCTTCTGGAGCAACACCTGCACTTTGTCGCTCTGGGCATCGCCCGTTTTGTCCACCGCATCGTTAGCTTCAAGCCCAGGCAAACAGCATCCGAACAACCTAGTTCGTGGCGAGTGACTGGCGTACCAGAAGCACGTGTTCGACACTCGAGGAGCCGTCTTCGTAGCGGAGCTGGACCGGGATGGCTGCCGCATCCACATAATTATTGATCTGGACGGAGACTTCGTCCCCATCAATCAGGCCGTAGAACTCGATCATCTCATTGAGATCAAGCTCCTGGCCGTTCACGCTCATAATCACGTCGTCGGGGTTGGAAATGCTGTGCTTGGCGCAGAAAGACGCGTGCAGCTTCTCCACCTTGGATCGCTGCCATTACATCGAGTACGAACGTCATTATCACCAGCAAACACCCATACTTAAGGTGACCACGCCAAACTTACCGCGTCGATTCTGAACGGCTCAGCGCGTTTCCCGAAGACGACGAGCCGCAAGCGCAGGTACCGCTTGATGTTCTCCTGCACCCGCTGCGAAAAGTCGACTTTGGCGTCAACCAGGTCGTCTGTCTCCAGGTCGTTCGCGGCCGGCGTGTCGGTCAGCGACAGTTCTTCGCCGTCCAACACCATCTTGACGGCAGAGCGCGGCAGGCCGTGGAGGTCGCAGAAGCTGGCGTACAGCAGGTCGAACGGGTCGTTCTACGTGCACAACCACGCCTCAACAAGGTGAATAATGCGCCGCGTCGAATAATACATCATCACAGTGCGGATATTTACCGTGTGGATGGCGACCTCGTCGATCGCGCCGCCGTTCGAGCGGACCCGCAGCTTGATCCGCTCGCCACGGACGCTCGACGACGGATTTGAAGCAACCGGCGCCGTTGTAGGAGCTGCCACCACATTCGTCTGAGGCGCCGCGCCTTGCTGCTTGGGTTGGATGATCTCCACCTCGTCATCGTCCGAGTCCGAGTCCAGCAGCTCGATCTCATTCGCCGCTTGTGTCTGGAACGAAGACACTTTGCTGCAGTCACAGGCGTGTTACATCGCTACTGTGGCCACATCAAGACACTCTTGACACATGTGAACGTACTTCATGACGGCGCGGGTCTGGGCAAGCATTTTGTCCCGCGCTAGGCGCAACGAGATCTCGAGCTCCATCTGCGCCTTGCGCTTGCACTCCGCCGCCAGCTCCTCGGGCGTCAGCAGGTCCTCGTACAGGCTCTTCTTGGACGTCATCTCCGCCACGTCTGGGCAGCAAGTGAAGACCGGTTAGACGGTAAGCGACTGGTACTAAAGGCGAGACGTATCACGCACCATCATCATCCCCGCCATCGTCGTCGTTGTCGACGTCGTCCTCCACCTGCTTCACCTTCGTCTTCTTCTTCGCCGTCTTCTTCCCGTTCGACGGCGGCGAGGACGTCGCCTTGCGCTTGCGCTTGGGCTTGGACGGCGTTGCGTCCCACGCGTCGTCCGAGTCGCTGTCCGAGTCGTCCGAGTCCAGCGACACTGCGGGCCACGCACCCGTCAGGTCACGAGCCTCCGCTTCCACGTAACGCAGGCTCAAACAACGTCTTAGGCCAGCCAGCAGACGTACCGAACATGCGCTTGGGCTGCTTCCGGTTGCGCTCCAGCGCGCTGTACAGCTTGACGTCGTCGTCGCTCTCCGCGTCGCTCATCTTCCGCTCGCCCGCCGCTGCGTCCTCGGCGCCAAGTCGGTCGGTCGATTCCCGACTTTGTCACACTGGCCAGCGTTCAAACACTCCAGCGGCGGGCGACTCATACTCGACTATTACACTTGAATACGAATTACTACAATATGATACCAGCAGATTGCCAAAAGCTGATTGTTGTATATATGTATTACTGTAACCAACTCATACAAAATTCGTCTGTATCATACCAACGAAGTCATACATACGTTAACGCTTCTCAGTACATGTGCGCGCTTCAACATCATCAGGTTGGTCAGTCAATCAGATGGACCGCCTGATGTTGTTGAAGCGCGTACATGCATCAATAGATTCTAGTCTCCCTCCCTCCCCCCCCCCCCCACGCCCGTCACTCGTGAGTTCGCCACGGATGCGGGTATGATTGCTCGGGGGCGATGCTGTCGTCACCACCGATTGCGACATCGACTTCTGCTCGCATAGTATCGAGGTGTCAAAGCTTTTGACCGGCCAGCCACCTCTATATCGGGACAGACGCATGCGTGCCATCACTTCAGATTGCGATATCGACCCCTGCATACGCTCCCCAGTGCAGGCCTGATTTGGCTGCGTTGATACGGGGAATGCATTGGATGCATGGATCCGGGGTAGTCACTAGCGCAGTGCTCCTCGAAAACTGCGCGCCGACAGATGCTGGAGTGCGGACGTCTAGCGGCTCATTTCCGGTTCCACGGCGTAGACAATCACAAGCTTCACCCCACGCTTTTGACCGAGCCAATGACCATGACCGGGTGCTGTCCAGATGTCATGGAGCCTGCACGAGAGAGCGTTGGTGGCCACGGTATCACCAAGATCCATGGTACAACGAAGCTCTTCGTCGCCGGTTCCACGACGGCCAAGGCCGGCGTGCTCTCGCTCTCCGACATCTTCGGTGTCGATAGCGGTCGCATCTATCAAGATGCCGAGGTGCTCGGCAAGCTCGGATACGTCGTCGCGGTCGTGAACATCACGGACGGTGACTGGGCCAACCCCAATGACATGTCGGGTATTCTGGAGTGGCTCAAGAAGTACCCGATGGAGTCGATC